>JAHDIT010000041.1:0-111060 GCA_019232045.1 Ogataea degrootiae
GTAATCAACAAGGGAAAAAGGGATATTTATCCTTAAGCAAGGTGTCCTCTATATCAAATAGCGCCTGATTCCTTACAAGTCTTGCTGTAACGGCGTTTGTCGGAAGCGGTTGAAGCTCGCTGAGTCCTTGCTTGCGCTACTGCTTACAGTTTGACGTGTCCGGTTCGATTCCTGCGGTCGACGCGCACAGCCATGAGTAATCTGGTTGATTCTATGAGTCTCGTGCGCGTCAGCAACACAGCAGTGCCTCCACTGAAGGGTAGAAATACAGCACAGTACACTGCCCGTGGGAAGGCGAATCCGGATAGCACTTCTCTGGTTTCCTTTAGTTGGGATGAAGCAGTTGTCTTGTAGGACGTATTGATTGTTACCGATACTATTCCTTTCTTTTTTGCACTGTTTTTATATTTATCAGCAAGTAATATTAGCAAGCAATGAACGAAATGAATAAATGATTTACACATTAATGATAATTTATCGAATAAAAGTATTATGAGCTATAATAAAACTAAATTTAAACTCTTTCAATAACAATAGCAGAAGCTCCACCACCACCGTTACAAATAGCAGCACATCCAATCTTACCTGATTCTTGAGCCAAGACTGAAGACAAAGTAGCAACAACTCTAGCACCTGAACAACCCAATGGATGGCCAATCGCAACAGCACCACCATAAACGTTAACCTTAGCTGGATCCAAATCTAAAATCTTGGTGTTCGCTAAACCGACAACTGCGAAGGCTTCGTTGAATTCAAAGAAATCCACTTGATCAATTGAAATACCAGCATGCTTCAAAGCCTTTGGAACAGCTAATGATGGGGCAGTAGTGAAATCAATTGGGGCGTGAGCAGCATCACCCCAACCAAGGATTCTAGCAATTGGCTTGACACCCAATTCTTTAACCTTCTTCTCAGACATCAAAATAACAGCGGCACCACCATCGTTAATTGGTGAAGCGTTTGGCGCAGTAACAGTACCATTTTCCTTTTGGAAAACCGTTCTAGCAGCTCTTAATTTCTCTTCGTTTAACTTGGATGCCTCTTCATCAACTTCGACAACAACATCTGGCTTACCTCTGAAACCCTTGATTGTTACTGGAGCAATTTCAGCCTTGAATTTACCATCAGCATGAGCCTTTTGAGCCTTTAAGTATGAAGAAACTGCAAAATCATCTTGTTGTTCTCTTGAAAGTTCGTGATCAGCAGCACACTTTTCAGCGGCAACACCCATAGCCTTACCATTGTAAGCATCGTTCAAACCATCCTTAGCAATACCGTCAATAATCGAGTTATCACCAAATCTTAAACCGCCTCTAGCAGCAGGAACATAATATGGAGTGTTAGTCATGGATTCAGCACCACCAGCAACGACAATGTCACCGCAACCAGTTAAGATATGCTGGGTACCGATTATGATAGCCTTCATACCAGAGGCACAAACTTTGTTGATAGTAGTAGCTGGAGTATCTTCACCTAAACCAGCCATTAAAGCAACTTGTCTAGCTGGCGCTTGACCAACATTAGCTTGTAAAACATTACCGAAGAAGATTTCTTCAACGTCAGTTGGCTTAATTTCAGGAACCTTAGCTAAAGCAGCTTTAACTGCATGGGCACCAAGATCAACGTAGTTCAATGATTGTAAAGCACCTTGGAAAGAACCAATTGGAGTTCTGGCAGCAGAGACAATGTAGACGTATTCTTTAGACATGTTGTGTTATATATGTATGCAATTTAATGACTAACCAACAATTTGACAAAAAAGGTTGTTGCACAAGAGAAGAAGTGGAGAAGAGGAGAAGAAGGAAACAAGGTGAAATATATATAGAAATGGATCGAGAATGGATTGATTATATACGATACCTCGCGTTCGTTTAGCAAAAATAAATGGAGCTGGGGAACGAACTTCTAATTTGGAGGCTGTGCAGATTACTTACAGTTTACATTAACAGAGTAATGACAACGAACGGTGTTGAGACCCAACCAGGAGAAAATATATACATATACACCGGTACACATTACTAATCCACGTATTACACATCAATTTCCATATCATCATCGTTAAAATGCGCCTCCATTTTCAGATTCTGCTCGTTTTGGAATGCTTCCAATTGGTCAATGGTCCAAACAGATATACCATTTTCTTGGTCCTTGATTTTGATCGGTTGTGCTAAAGTTCTCAAAAACTTCTTAGCACTGGCAATAGCCATATCGGTTGACAAATTAGTATCTGCATCGGATAATGCCTGTGCGATCCATTTTGGCAATTGACCCTTCTTTCTGGAAAATCTACGATCTGCTAAAACCATAACACCATAATCATCTTTACCTCTTAAAACTCTGCCCAAACATTGGGCTGCATGTCTCATTGCATCGAAAGATAAGAAATCATTTTCTCTGATTTGATAGTGGTCTCTCAAAAATTCTAATCTGGCTTTCAAAATTCTTGATTCTGTATATTGGAACGGAATACCAATCATTAAAACCGTTCTACCATAATGATGATCAAAATCAATACCTTCTGACACTTTACCTCTTGCAACAGATAACAAAACAGCACCACGCCCATTTGAACATGCTTTTCTATAAGTCTCCAACGCCAATGACGTTTCTTGTGCATCAGGGGTTTCCACTAAAATCAACTTGTATTTCCAAACCTCATCCAAAATACCCATATTTTGCCACATTGAAATAATACTCTCCATATATAGATATGACGGGAAGAAAACGACCAACCCGTCAGGTGTTATTTTAGAAAATTCAATCAGCAAAGTACCATAATTTCTAACGACACTTGGATCATTTCTAATTTCAAATCTTGATGAAATGGCAACTTGATCAGAACCCTTTGTGACAACCATTGGTAAAAATGAGCGACGGTCTAAAGTCATTGCATACGATTCCTGAACAACAGTTTCAAAATTCAACATTCTTGGATACATGTCCAACGGAGAGATAGTACCGGATGTGATAATAACAGATGAGAATCTTTCAAAAATAGGCTTCATCGCAATTGATGCATCAAGGCAAGTGAATCTCAGTATTGGATTTGGAACAGTGGCATTTTCAGTTTCATAAGGTTCCAAAATCAACATAAACCCTTGCTCATAAGTGGACACCAAAGTGGCAAAAGTAGAAATATCTTTTAGTGCTGTAAACTCTTCGATTTCAGAAACTTCCAACGTTCTCACTAATAATGATAATCTTTCAGATGCGAATCTTAATGGTTTTCTATCTATATACGTCAATTGTTTCAAATGTTGTAAAAATGATGTTGGAGTTTCTGAAATAACATGTAACACCTTCATTCTGGTCTTTAAATATTCGATAAACCTCTTCAAGAATGAAATGAAATGTTCAGCTCTTCTAATACTTCCAGGAATGGCTTCAGCTAATACATCATTAGGTAAAACAGGATTTGACATAAACGAATCGCTATCTCTTTTTGCTATTTCAGATTCTCTTAAACCTTCCACTAGTTTTTCATATTCATCTTGTAATTTTCGACTATCTGTTTTCTTAACTTCGTCAACTCTTCGACTTAAACTGTTCGCACCTTTAGTAGCTCTTTTCAAAACATCATCGGTCAAGTCCAACGACAAGGATTCAATACAAACGTTATCTATATTGTGAGCTTCATCGAATATAATGATACTGTCCTTTGATAATTCTTTAGAAACTCTATCTGCAATTTTCGGATCCAATAAATAATGATATGAATAAATGATGATATTACAAAATGGCATCATACGTCTCACAGTGAAATATGGGCATGTTCCTTCGCTCTTACAATACTTGATCAACTGTTCAAATGAGTAAACCCCTGGAGGAACTAAATTATGAGGATCTTTTTCGTATAGTTTCTCATGGAAAGAGCACAATTCTTCAATGTTTGGAGTGACACCAGTATCTTCACCATTGACACTTTTTTTTCCTTCTTCAATTTTTGATTTAAGTTGTCCATTCGTCATTCTTCTACATTTTTCATCGACAACTATACCTTTTCTTTCCTTTGATGCAACTGGATGCAAGCATAAGTTTTTTCTACTCGTTAATCCTAGCCCTCTGAAATCTTCCACATAGCCCAATTCATTCGATCTGTATTCCATCAACTTGTGTAATTCAATTAATGCCTTTTCAATTTCTGACATGGTACGTGAACAGTAAACAATCTTACGGTGTTCGGGATAGTGCATTTGGTAAGCCACAGTTAAAGAAAGTAGTGAAATGGTCTTCCCTGTTCCTGAAGGCATTTCTAATATACAGTTCCCACCAACATCTAATGTACGTTTTATATCTGTCATATAAGCATATTGTTCAGGGTATATACGTGGATATGGGAACAAAACCGGTAGATCATCAATATAAAACCTATATTTAATGTTCAAATTTATCAAAGAAGAATTAAACAAAATGTTAGTATGGAAATTCGACTTGATGACAGCAAAAAATTAATACTTAGTACTTACTTCATCTTTATCAATTAAGTATCTAGTTGGAATTTTGCTGAAAGTGGATGAAAACAAGCTACGAACGTTTAGATCAACCAGGTTTAATCTATTACCAATCACTAACTTAACAGTGATTTGCTCTACTTCTTCAAAATGCTGTTGCAAAAAAACTGGCGTCTGAGAGAGAGAGACAGACACACACGACCTTTTGATACTGAAGTTTCGTTTCATTTTATCCCTTCAACTACGCCAATCATCCTATTTAATTTCATTTATTAAGTAATAATAATAATAATACATTTGGCAAAATATACAAGTGGAACAATTATTTCTATATAATCATTCATCAACGACCTTCAACTCTCCAGCTTCAATTTGTTTATCAGCATCGATATACGAATCGCACATGCACCAAACGGACAACTTATGGTTACCAACTTCAGGAATGATAAATTCAAGTTTAACCTGTTGTGACTCTTTACTAATAATCAGCTTCTTAATAGAGTATAGGTGTTTAGTAGTTGGATCACCGACTACAATCCACCAATTTTCTAACTTTGGGAATGGGAACCTAGAACAAGAGACGTACAAATCTTCAACTTCTTCGTCTCTTTCAATGTTAATAACAATCTCTTTAGGCTGGTTAACAACAATAGGTGTTGATAAATCCAATTCGTAAGACAATTCCAAGTTTGGATATTTGTTAACAAACTCAGCCACTTTAACAAGTTGCTTTTCGTTCAATGAACTCATTATAGAATCTCTTTCGTCATCTTCCAATGCCATGATATCGTAAACTGTTTCAACTTGATTCTTCGAACATTTGGAAATTATTTCATTGTCAAAGAATGGGATTTGTTTTAGTGTGTTATCAGTATCCCATAGTGATTGAACCACCATTTGTGTTAGATCCATTGCACCCATTGCATTCAAATTGCCTTCACTTGATAAGATGTCAACTATAGCATATAACAAGTTGACGATCTTTGATAAAATAAAATTCAAATCTGCTGCTAAATCAGGCGGTAGGTTCAATCTAGAGAAATGTGCTTGCAACAAAACAAACGATTTGAAAGAAGGAGATCCATAATTTGGTGGGGATGATGATTTGATTGGCAGTCTGTTATAAATCTTTGATAAAATCTCACTTTCATCTTTTCTAATTGAGATAGATTCAAATTCATAAGCAGATGTGACAACTTCCAACAACTTTCTCAACTTTGTCTTGCTGTTCAACGATAATGTGAAAGTTTGCATTGAGATAAATGAAATGTTGTAGTATGCTGAGATCATACATCCGTTTAATGGACTGATTTCAATCTTGTCTTCATCTTCACCACCTTGATCCTGTTCGTCTTCATCTTCATCAATATCCATTTCAATAATCTTACCATCCGAGAGATCTTTCAATGTTAATTCAACGAGTTCGGATAAATACTCTGATAATCCAACACTAGAAACTTCCTTAACGCCATAATACGTTGGGTTCAGCTGTAGTCTTCTATAGAAGTAAGAGTAAGTTAACCAATCAACACAATCTTGTCTATTTTTAATTAACTGGGTACTAATTTCATTAACAAAACAATCATGTAAGAAGTAATTCAAATGAGACTCAATTGGTAAAGATTCACCCAAGAATTTTTTATAGTAGCTCAATTTAGACATATTTGTCAAAATCAAGGCTTTAGCAGTCTCACCATTTTCCAATCTTGACAGTCCAACCATCTCTAATAATTCATTGATTGAGTAATCAATAAATCTGTGTTCTTTACCTTCGTACTCTTGTGTGCTTAGAACAACAACAAAATTGGCAGATGGGCACCAGTAGCAAGTTTCTTTAGTAGCCAGCAAACAAGATAAAGCACCTGCATTAAACAACTTTTCAACAATGTTCTTATCAGAAACAGACATGTTTTTGTAGTAGTAACCAATACCAAATTTCAAAGATTCCTTTAGAGATAGATCAGTGATTTTGTTCAAATAAGGTTCAATTGACTCTATCTCTGTTCTCAACCAATTCAAATCATCCTTGGCTAAAAACTTGATAAATTCCTTTGATATATCGACACAGTGTCTTCTGGATGGAACGAAAACAACGGACTTTTCTTCACCTTTATCTTCGTCCAGCTCATTAATTGCATTATAAGTGGGCTTCAACATTGATATGATTAACGATGGATTATGATCAATTTCAAAATAATTCAGTTTAACCTCTAATGGGTATTCTCTTTCTTTGGAATTAAAGTTGAAGTTATACTGCTTAGTAATACCCAACCACTCACCCAAATCTTTACTGTTAGACAATGATGAGCCAAGGACAACAAATCTGATTTGTTTTTCCAAGTTGATAGAGATGAATCTCATTCTACTTAAGACAACTTCATAAACTGAACCTTGATAACCATCACCGAGAGTATGACAATCATCTGCAATTATTAAACTGATAGATTGTATATTTTTCCTTTGTTGCCAACGTCTTGAAATTAGATCAAACTGCTCAGGAGTGGATAGAATCAAATGAGCAGAACCTAATAGTTTCAAATCTGCCGTCAACTCACCAGTCAATTTGTTGATCACTTTACCGCCAGCTAATTTACTTAGTCTCTTTCTCCAGTTTTTGTGAATTGAATCAACTTGCTCTTGGGTTGGAATCAAATACAAAGCCCTACCTTTCCCATTCTTCCAATGGTTGAATAGAGATAACTCTGCAATTGTGGCTTTACCATTACCTTTAGAACAACAACAAAGAACATTTTCATCACTGTTATAGACAGAGTCAAATATCTGTGATTGGAATCTATTAAACGTTTCAAAACCTATCACATTTGCAAATTCTTCAATGCCCAATTCAGATGTAGAGATTGGTTGTAGATTCAACAATGCTGTTGCAGCAGGGAACTTCTTTGGAACAGTCAAATTGGCTAGCATTACCGGAACACGAGTTTCGCAGTGTAGCCATCTATCACTAATCAACGAAACAAAGTAGTTTGGTTGAACTGTATCAAATAAAGGAACAGTAAAATCAATAATATGTGGCTCGTTGATATACTCTTTCTTAACAATCAAAGTACTAGAGTACAAAATCTTTTCAGAATCACAATCTTCGACAAGTAATGTAAATGACTGACTGAAACCATGAACGTCTACATCCCATTTCCATTGAGGTAAAACTTCCAACTCAATTTTCAACAAAGTGGAAGTAATTGGTTGGATATTGGATTCAATCAAAACTTTTGGGAATTTTTGTAACAAGTCGAAACCCAATTTACCATATTTATCAGATTTGAAAGCTTGTGCAACTTCGTATTCGTCAGTTAATTGTAAGTAATGCTTCCATGGAATCATTGATCTTTCAGTAAATTGAATGACTTCAAATGGGACGTTGTTGAATTGTCTTAGTGGGGAATTGGTCAACCATAAACGCTTTTCAACCATTTTACATACGTCAATTAAAAGCTTCGATAACCTTGACCATTTCTTCTTCATTGCAATTTCCAACATCGCTCTAAATAATCTACCAGCCGACTGAATAATGTAAATCATATCTGATGCTAATGCAAACCCATCTAATTTTAACTTTGAAATATAAGCTTGCAACAAAATATTAATTTTAGCTATTGGATCATCGTTAGATTCATTGATTGGAATTGGAGCTCTTTCCATTAGTTTCACCAACTCTAACTTCTCTTCTTGTCTCACAGGAACATATTTAAATTCTTCGCTCGTTGAGAAAATTCTGAAAATATCAATTTCATTCATAAATGGTTTCAATTGTCTGTCGTAGTTCTTCATGCTTTTGTAGGAAATGTAGTAATGAGAAGCAATTTTACCCAAATCAGTAGGCACAATTGAGTTGTTTTCAAAGCTATATTTAATCAATCCATTCTTATTTAAGACTGACAGTGCAGAGTATGACAAATCTTTTCTTCTTTCATATAATTCAACATCAGAATCATAGTCTGGTCCGACATGATATAAGTTTCTTGATCTTAACATTCTAACAAATAAATAAGTGTAACTCATCCAATCAATACAATCATCCAAAGTTTTGATAGTGCCTAGAACAATTTCAGCATTAATGTTATCAGCTAACTTGGAGAACAATTGTGATTCGATTGGTAGTTGTTGATTTAAAATGGCTAAGTAGTATTTAACTTCATCTTGTGCAGTAATAATAATACCTTCACCATGAGTATCATATCTAGGTCTACCAGCTCTACCCAACATTTGTAGAATATCTTGAGGAGATAATTCAACCCAACTACCTTTCTCCGGAGAGTAAACATTAGTACCTTTAATGATAACTGTATGGGCAGGTAAATTGACACCCCAAGCTAAAGTTGCGGTTGAAACCAAAACTTTCAAATAACCTTGGGCAAACAAATCTTCAGATATGGATCTGTCCTTTTTGTTCATACCAGCATGATGGATACCGAAACCCATTGGCACGACTTGCTTTAAACCATCATTTTTACAATCTTCACTTTCTGACTTCAAGATTTCTCTTATACCAGTAGTTAGTTTGATTATATCATTTAACTTTTCATTTTCGATCAATTTATCAACTAACCATTTGGCAGTTTTTTCCGTTTCTTTTCTTGAATGAACGAAGATGATAACTTGGTGACCTTTACTGACATTTTCAATGACTTTTTCGTAGCAGATTTCATTCATTGCTTGGAACCTTTTCAAAGATTTCTTTTCAGTAATACCAATAAATTGTTGAGCTAAAGGACATGGTCTGAAAGTGGCATCAAAATAGAATAACCCTTTAGAACTGTCAACTCTTAAGAACTTAGCAACATCTTTATAATTGGGTAAAGTAGCAGACAAACCAACCAATCTGACAGGAGGATCATTGCTATTATCATCATCATTTTTCAAAGTTCTAGCAACAATGCTTTCAAGAACAGGACCTCTTTCATCATGTAACAAATGAATTTCATCAATAATGACCAAATTTACTAGATTGACGTAGGAAACATCACTCATTTTTCTTGTGATGACATCCCACTTTTCAGGAGTAGTGACAATGATTTGAGTAGATGCAATTTGATGTTTTGTTAAGTTAGAATCACCCGTTAGTTCATTGACAGTAATATTAAATTGATTCAGTCTTCTTTGGAATTCTCTAACTTGTTCTTGAACTAAAGCTTTCAAAGGAGCAATATACACAATTTTGAAATCGTTTAAGTTTAGGTTACCATCATCATCCATGAATTTAGAGATTGCTCTTAAAACGGTCAACATAGCAACATTAGTCTTACCGGCACCAGTTGGGGCACACATTAAGATGTTTGAATCGTCTAAAAATGCAGTTGGATAAACTTTCGACTGAATTCTGTTTAAAGTCTTTGTTTCACTTGAAGGAAAGACCGTTTGTGCCCAAGCAGGAAGCTCGTTAATTTCAACCAATCTTTCATCTTCCTCCAGTTCGGGTTGTTTTGGAGGAGGAATATGAATCTCTTCCCAACTTTTTCTAGTTCTTTTGAAAGAGCCTTGTGGTAACTGGAATTTAGTTGTTGTCATTAAACGTGAACCTTTGTCAAATACTAGATTATCCAAATCCACCAATTTGGGGTACTTTATATCTGGTTTACTTATTTTTTTCTTATCTGTTGCTGAAATTCTTTGAACCTTGTCTGTAGTTTCTTCCTCCTCTTCATGTTTTCTAATACCTTTGTACTCATTAACAAGATGGTCTAATCCATTGGCAGTCATTTCATTAAAAATTAATTCCTTATCAGTAGGGCTTTCTGATATTTTAATACCGTAATAAATCTTTTTGTAGTTTAATATTATTATTTGAATCAATTCGTTACTTGCATACCCAAACAGTTCAAGTAAACTATTTTCAAATGTTCTGACATCAATCGAAGAGTTACACACTTTTTCAAGTAGGTTGTATAACTTGGAAGAAAGATCCGAATGTTTATACGAGTCTAAATCTTTTAGTTCTGAAGCTAGTTGCCTAGTTATCCATAACTTATCCACGGACTTAATATCAACTCTGAATTTGGCGTAATCGTTGGTATCGTTAGTTAGCTTCAAAATCTCATCCTGATCTTCTGACAAATCGTCATTTGCAACAGGAATACTTTGTTCGTCTTCTTCTTTCCGCTCCTCATCCTCATCCTCATCCTCATCCTCATCCTCTTCACTTTCTTCATCTTCAGAGTCGATCACTATTCCCATTCCTTCTTCATCGTTATCAGATTCGTTATCGTTTGTGTTAATCTTATAGTCTGTGATTTCGTTAGATAATTGTAAAATTTCTTTGAATGCTTCATCATTTATTTTGCTGTCCAATGTTTCTTCTAATTTAGATTTCTTAGAAAGGTCATTAAGAGAATCATTTTTCAAAATTTCAATTAGAATATCAGCTAGTGATCTAATGATATCGTTTGGAATATCGCTATCCAATTGTATTAGACACCAGTCTAAGATTAGATTATAGAGTTGTAAATTTTCATCTGTTGTTGGAGTATAGTTCAAATCTTCTATATTTGCCGAATCTAATAGTGTTGTTCCTGCTCTAGAAGAGGCTTGTTTCTTCGATTTTTTTCTCTCTTTCTTGCTATTTAAATCATCCAGTTCTTTTCTAATTCTCTCTTTGTCTTCGCTGTCATTTTCGTTCACTTTGACAAGCCCCGAACCTAGATCTTTGATTGATATTTTACCTATCAAACTTTGAGGAGTAGTTACTATATTGCTGTTGTTGTCAGGTCTGTCATCCAAGAGCCTTTTGTCAGTCCTAAGGACTTTGTTTGACATTTCATCGTACTTGTACTGGTTGGAGTTGTTTTCCGACATGGTTATGAATTTGGTGCTAGATGAATCCGGGATGGATGGAGCGTTTTATGAGTGGTGTGGATGGATGGATGTGTGTCGATGCTGTACTGAGTCCGAGCACCTTCTCTTCTCTGTCTGTTTGAAATGCATATATATGGAATATAAATGTATTCATACAAAAGACAAGAATTTTCAAACCTTAGTTAGTCTTTGCCACAGCCTTACACCATCGACGCAAGAATTCCCCTCGCACCACCATCAGTCGATCGACCTGGTTCTTCTGCCAACTCCCGATTTTCTCCGGAGCGGGACTTCCTGCCACCTCCCACCTCCCACCACCCACACACCCGTACACTCCGCAGTATCTCACTCTGCTCCGCGCAAAGGAAATATGCAGACCGAAAGTTCATCTGCACCCATCGATTTGTTTTCTATCGCTCTCTCTCTGTGGCAGTCTCTATTCTCCTCACACCTAGCTCACTTCATCAACTTATCCTTCAAATTATTATATATATACCAAATCAGTTCAAAAACTAATTACATACTCTAAAATCAATCAATTGACATTTTGCTATAAGTTATTTACATTCATTCACAATGTTAAGACTCGCTTCATCTTCAAGACAAGCAACTAGGGTGGTCCCTAGATTTGCTAGATCTTTAGCTTCCCAAGCTTCTGATGTATGTATACCCAACGTTCCAATTCGACTCTATCCTTATACCAAAGATACAAAACCCATTTGTTATCCAACAATGATCATCAGCATATATTAAACTACACTCTATATTTAATCACACGTCAAATTGCCATAGTGCACACAAAATCAACCGGTCTTTGAAACAACAAGACCATGGTGATAAGGAATACCCACTAAGATTATTAGCATTTTTTTACTAACACCAAAAATTTTCTCCGAATCTAATAACAGGTCATTACCATTGATTTACCAGAAATGTCATTTGAAACTTATAACTTGGAGGCCCCAGAGTTATCCTTCCAAACTAAGAAATCAACCCTATTACAAATGTACAAAGATATGATTGTTATCAGAAGAATGGAAATGGCTGCTGATGCCTTGTATAAGGCTAAGAAAATTAGAGGTTTCTGTCATTTGTCAGTTGGTCAAGAGGCTATTGCTGTTGGTATTGAAAATGCCATCACACCTGAAGATGATGTTATCACTTCCTACAGATGTCACGGTTTCACCTACATGAGAGGCTCCCCAGTTAAAGGTGTTTTAGGTGAGTTGATGGGTAAAAGATGTGGTGTCGCTTATGGTAAGGGTGGTTCCATGCATATGTTCACCAATGGATTCTATGGTGGTAACGGTATTGTTGGTGCTCAAGTCCCAGTTGGTGCTGGTTTAGCATTTGCTCATCAATACAGAAACAAAGCAAACTGTACTTTCACCTTGTATGGTGATGGTGCTTCTAACCAAGGTCAAGTTTTCGAATCTTACAACATGGCTAAGTTATGGAATTTACCATGTGTCTTTGCTTGTGAAAACAACAAGTACGGTATGGGTACGTCTGCTTCAAGATCTTCTGCCATGACCGAATACTACAAGAGAGGTCAATACATTCCAGGTTTGAAAGTTAACGGTATGGATATTTTAGCAGTTTACCAAGCTTCTAAATTTGCTAAAGATTGGTGTGCTTCAGGTAACGGTCCACTAGTTTTAGAATACGAAACTTATAGATACGGTGGTCACTCCATGTCCGATCCAGGTACCACTTACAGAACCAGAGAAGAAGTTCAAAACATGAGATCAAGAAACGATCCAATTGCCGGTTTAAAGGCTCACTTATTAGACTTTGAAATCGCTACCGAAGAAGAAATTAAGGCCTTTGACAAAGAAGCTAGATCATACGTTGACGAACAAGTTAAGGAAGCTGAAGCTTCCCCACCACCTGAAGCCAAGATGGATATCTTATTCGAAGATGTCTACGTTCCAGGTTCTGAAATCCCTGTTTTAAGAGGTAGATTAAGAGACGACTCTTGGTCATTTGCCAAGAAGGGTTTTGCTTACAAATAATTGTACCTAATATGAACAGCAGCATGAGCCATTATAAAGCAGAAAATAAAACAAAAGCTGAAAAGGAAATCACTTATGTAACTAGTCTTATATACTCCTGTTCTTGCACCCTACCTTTTTCATCACTCTCTCTTTATGATGCTACTGGTCTGCCGGTTTTTTATGCTTTTTTGTTTTAGCAAAGTCTATACATATATTATTACCAATATTCATTTATTATTATAAAATTACATACCTTGTTGGAGTACAAGAAAGATTAGAAATAGTGCTCCATGGGTTTGCGTTACTCACTTTCGAGTCAGTTTTTTTAAAAAAGATAAAAGTAAATTCAATAAAATAAAAATCGAAATATGTTAAAACAAAGTAAAATAAAACAGTAAACCAATAAGAGCTAAACGTTATTCAAACGGTAACTTCCATATAATCTGGATCATCCTTATGCGCCTTGTATTCGTCACTATCAATGGTCTTATAAGTGACGACTTCATCGTAATCATCGTAATCAGCAGCTTCTCCTTCATGGTTGTCAACAACTTCAGTAAAGATAGGCTTGGCAGATTTAGGTTGACCTTCCATAGAATCTTCTTCGTCCAGTTCTGCTGAGTCTGAAGATTTACCAGCTGAGGCACCAGAAATTTCGGGGGCAGAAGTGACTACGTTGGTCTTTTCCGTAGTAGCGCCAATAGTGTCAGGTTCAACTCCGATCATATTAATACCGTTGATTTTCACAACTTTGACTGGTTCAACTTTTGCAGCTTCGGCAGTCGGGTTTACAGCCTTAACAACCTCATCTCCACCAGCTGTAGTTGGTGGAGTTGATGCGCTGGTGGTAATATCCTTTGATTCAGCAGAGACTGGTGGTTCCACAACAGGGGTAGCTTCCTTCACTGAAGACTTCTTTGCTGGCAATAAAGCATCATTGGCTTTACTACTGGTAGCTGCAACAGCGGCGGCAGCAGTGGATGCTGAACCGGCCTTTAATGAATTAGATCTAGATCTAGAGTTTGATCTCAGCCTTCTGGTAATCGAGTTGGATCTAGTGATGGAGTTTGATCTACCCCCACTTGAAGCTTTAGGATCGTACATTGGTGACTTAGCATTCAATGAGTTGGATCTTGATTTAGCCTTTTCTTGATATTCCTTCAGTTGTTCAGAGAGTGGTCGATTCATCTTTGCAATTTCTTCTTCACTCAGGTGTTTCATGATACTATCAACCATGGAAGGTCTTCTCTGTAGTGTTGGAGAGCCATCAACTCCTTCTTCTTGTTTAGAGTACAATGAACCTCCAACGTGTTCTTCTTCAGTTTCATGGATTGGTTCAGAAAGACCAGGTTGGCCTAATGGTGATTCCAAGGCATCAACAGATTTCTCAGCTGGTGATACTAAAGATGAGTAAGTATGACCACCAGATCTTGCTGTTCCTGAAGTAGCTTGATCAGCGGCTTTGGACAGTAAACCACCAGTGGCAGAGCCAGCAGAACCAACAGCAGATGCACCAGAACCAACAGCAGATGCACCAGTACCAGCGACAGCAGCACCAACACCAAGGGCAGCAGCACCAGCACCAAGGGCAGCAGCACCAACACCAGCAGTGACAGCTGAAACCGCAGCCAGTTCCTTAGCTAATCTTTGCTTATCGGCCTTCAGCGCCTTAAGCTTTTCGAGCTCTTTGATTTCTTCTTGTAATCTCTTGGCTTCTTCTTCTTGTTCTTGCTTCGTGATTGCAGCAACCCTTTCAGCTTCAGCCTTTTCCTCTTCCTTCTTCTTAGCTAGTCTTTCTTCTTCGGCAATCTTTTCTAATCTTGCCTTTTCTTCAGCTTCAGCCTTCTCTTGTGCCAATCTAGCTTCTTCTTCTTCCTTTTCCAAAGCAATTCTCTTTCTTTCTTCTTCAGCTTCAATTCTAATTCTTTCTTGTTCCTGAGCAGCTTCGATTCTCATTCTAGCCAGCTCAGCTTGCCAGTCTTCAGCAGCTTGTTCAGCTTCAGAACGTTTAGCGATCAAAGCCTCTTTAGAAGTAGTGTTCAAGGTTTCAAGCTTCGTAGAATGAGCATCAACTCTTTGTTTGGTCAAGTCCAAGTGTTCAGTTAAAATAGCAGCATTGCTTGAAGCCTTTTCGTGCTTTCTAGTAATGATAAGAATTTTTCTTTCACATTCCTTCTTTTGCTTAATAGCACCCTTAATCAAAGATTCTTTTTCGGCTTTCTCAGCCAATAATTCTTCTAATTTGGCTAATCTGGTTTGTAACTCCAATTCCTTTTCAGTCAATTTAGCTTCAACCTCATCAGCCTTCTTTTGATATTCTTCACCATCAGCTTGGAAAGTCTCAGCGTTTTCAGTTTCTTCAATTTGTTGAGCTTTAGCGGCTTCCAAAGCTGCAGTCTTATCAGCCTTGAATTTATCAGCCGTTGCAGTCAAGTCTTCCTTGTTGGTAATATGCTTTTCGGCAGAATTGGTTTCAGCAAGTTCAGCATCTTCAGCATCCTTAACAATGTTGGCCTTAACATCAGCAATGTACAGTTCACATTCTAGTTTGTTCTTAGCAAACGTTTCGTCAATAGCATTCAACTTGCCTTTGTGGATGACTTCATGTTTACTGTTTTCAGTATCGATCATTTTCTGATACTTTCTCAAATCTTTATCCAACTTAGCTTGATCCTTCTTGACGATTTTTTCTTCTTCAGCTTTAGCTTTAGCTTCATCTCTTGCGAGGTTTTCCTCAACTTGTTTATCAACGTTCTTCAAAACTGGCGCAACTCTCCTTCTAGCAATTTCATAAATTTGAGCTTCAGTTAATCTCAAACCTGCACCCAAGTTTAAAATTCTGTCTGGGTTTTCGACTGTTGATTTTGACATGGCTTGACTGGCAAGAATTTTGTTTTCATAGTATCTGTTCAACAATTTTGGTTTTGAGGCATATTCAAGCTCAACTGGATCAGCTTCAGGCGGGGATAGATCAATTTCCTTTTCTTCTTCAACTGGTTCAGCAGGGGCCTCCTCAGCGACTGGTTCTTCAGCTTCTTCAATTGGTTCAGCCTCTTTTAATTCTTCTTCAGCTGGTCCAGTGACGTCGCCGGTAGCTTCTTCAACTGTTTCATCAGCATCCAAGATGGTCTCATCAATTGGTTCTTCGTCTTCATTGACATCTTCAGGAGCTGATTTCGTAGTGTCTAATGGAACCTCAGAAGCAGCGTCGTCAACCGTAGCATCAGCATCTTCAACTTTTTTTGCAACTGGTTCAGTGGCCTCCTCAGTCTCGACAGTTTCTGTTTCTTCAGTGGCTGTAGTAGGAGCTTCAACTTCAGTTGGCTTCTTTGATGGAGATGAAGGAGTTGAAGTAGCACTAGCCCTTGAAGATGACCTTGGCTTGGTACCTTTTGGTCTGAAAGGAGAAATCCAATTTTCTGAATCTTTAGAAGAAGATGCTACTCTTTTCAGTTGAGTAACTTGTTTTCTAACAACTTGTTTAGATCCAGCAGGTGCAAGTAAATCCGCAATTTCACTTGATGACATCTTCCGGTTTTTCTCTTGTTTATTTGTTTTTCAATGAATACGATACTACAGAAAAGGATGAAATTGTTAACTTATATTAATGTAACCAACTAGTTGATCAATTGGATATGTGGTATGAATACAAAGTAAGTTGATAAAATCCAACTGATTGCCCAAATTCCAGGAAAGTATCTAAGTTTCCAAAGGAGCAAAGCAACCGACCCGTCACCTCAAAATTCGCACCTGCTCAATGGGCTTATCTCACCTTCCCGATTGGGAGTTATGCCCCAATTGGGAAATATTGCGAGCGTCGATTTCATGAACAGAAAACAACAAATTGCGTCGATCGATGGAACATATTTAAGTGCAATCAGCCACTCAAATAATCAGCCACAGAAGCTGACCCGCCACACCAGCCTGTCGTTCTGCGTTGTTTGTGCCATCTCCTTGCTTACTTAATCATCTCTTCTTTAAAGGAAGAATGCGACATTTTGGCTACTTTTTCTATACGCTTCGGAGATTCATCCAGATTTTATTGTCTTTGTGTTTTGTCTCGTAGCGAAATCATCGCATCTCCAGTTGCCGTCCCCATTCGGTAATAACGTGTCATTGTTTATTGCTACTGTACGCTAAAAACACGCACCAAGAAAAATTTACTGTAGCTAAATCTTCTCAAGATCTGATATAAATATAACCTTCAATACCCTGATTTTAGCATCTATTCAATTACTTATTTTTCTCCTTTAATTTATCATTATCCAATCAATCAATTCACATCAATTAATTACTACTCAGTTATTAATTCAAAACGATAAACGATTCTCAAAAACTGCTAAATACTACAAATAATATAACTTCAAAAATGACTTGTACCTGTGCTCCAAACAAATGTACCTGTGCTTCATGCTCAAACTCATCTAAATCTCAGTCCCAATGCAACTGTCCAAAGAAGTGTGCTTGTGAAGGCTCTTGCAAATGTGAAGGTTGTGCTGCTAAGACAGGTTGTACATGCAAACAAGTTTGCTCCTGTGGTTCTGAATGTACTTGTGAACACTGTGACACCAAGACTTCCTGTGGTTGTGGTAAATCTCAGTCCCAATGTAACTGTCCAAAGAAGTGTGCTTGTGAAGGTTCTTGCAAATGTGAAGGCTGTGCTGCTAAGACAGGCTGTACATGCAAACAAGTTTGCTCCTGTGGTTCTGAATGTACTTGTGAACACTGTGCCACCAAGACTTCCTGTGGTTGTGGTAAATAATTATAGTGTTTAATTAGCTATTCACGAACTATCACAATTCTCTGCTAATTTGATGATTTTGTTGGGTTGAGAAAAGAGAACCCAACAAACGAACATTAATGTCCAAGGTTAAAGTCTGCTTATTGATTAAGGTCGGTTTTGCTTTTCTAATAATCAAATGACAAATGCCATTTGAGATCATGGTTATGAGTTTAAGTTGCTTTCTATATACATACATAGGTTGTATTTATCTTTACCAAGGTAATATGATAATTGTATACTTTTCCATTTATGATTATATGACTTCTTATTTTTTTTTTAAACCTAGAGACTTATCAGTATTATCTTTTATTGTTCTCCTGTTACTTAATCTACACTCAGCAGAGTCAACCTTTTTTGCACAAGTTTTGCAAACCTATTATCGCTAACAACGATTCAAACATAGAACACCGAAAATGGAGATAACAAAATCGTAATTTGAATCCATAAAAATACATAAATGGATATATAAAATACACAAACGTAAAAGACTTTTTAAGAGAACGGCTAGACGAATATATCAAACAATAAACCCAAAACAGAAAAAAAAGCTTAACAAAATCCCAGACACAATCGTTTTATTAAAACAAAATACAAGGAATTATTTTTTCTCGGTATTTTCGAATGGAACAGCACCAGCAGCTTGAGCAGTTGATGAATTCGTTGTGATTCCAGCAACAGTCGGATGAACGGCTCTTGCAACTTCCTCTGGTTTAACCGGTTGAGTAGAGTAAATGTCATCCGATTTGTCACCAGATTCAGAAGCAGTACTGCTACTAACACCTTCTGCTTTCTTCAGATCAGCTAATCTCTTAGCCTCTTCATGAACTTGTCTAGCATCGGTTGCAACATTAGAATAAAATTGATGAATTTTGGAGCCGTACTTATCGTGCTTGAATCTATCAAAGTAAGAACCAATCGATTTTCTAGATTCGGTCAACTTTCTATCCAATCCCAATTGAGAGTTTGCGGATTGGTACAGTTGCTGGTTTTTATCTTGAATATGGTATTTTGAATCTAAATTTGCTAGAAAATTCTTGAAATTGTTGGAGATCCCGTTCTCTTGATCAAATGCAACAGCCTTCTCAACTAATTGATCAGACAGAACATATCCTTGTGACAAATACTCAGCTAAAATAGTTGACTTTGGTTTCTCCTCTTGGGGTATATCACCATGTTCAGCTTCAGTACCAGTAGTACTAGTAGCACTTCCAACAGCAGGCGATCCACTTTCTCTTTCTTGGTATGCCGGTGGAGTACCGGAGGAACTTGGAAGGATAGGCTGTTTGGCCAATCCTTCCTCGATAACTTTGATTGATCCACCATTCAATTCAGCACCGTTTAATAGCAATGCAGTGGACACTGCACTTGAATTTAAAAATTCAACTTGGACAGTCTTGCCAGAATCAGATTTATCGATTGTCTCAATATGTTTGATCTTCCCACAAAACGTGAAAAATTCTTCAATTTTAGATTGGTCTGTTGACAATGGAATACCGGATGCAACGATTGTGGAAGACATGTTGAAAAAAAACGTGGATTTATTTAAATGTGGTAATAACTGTTTTGTGTGGGGAAGGTTGGGGGAGAAGGCGTGTGTATTAAAGCAAAGATTAGTAAAAGTATGCAATTAAATATAAATTGATGAATTCGAAGGAAATAACTGGTACTAATAATAGCATACAACCACAGAGAAACAGGAGATGGGCTTGCTTATTTATAATAGCAACCAAACAGCAAGTCCAAACTCCAAATAAAACAGAGCCAAACAAACACAAAGGCAAAAAATACCACATGACACTATTTGTTAATTTCGGCATTTGAAATGACCGCATACTCAGCCGCAGCCTCACAGAAGACTCAGCCGCTGATTTTCGGCAAATGACGTAAACTGATTTGAATTAGAATAAGATAGAATGTTTCACCGAAGTAAACCTAGTGGAAGCTTTTGTTGATAATATGACGACACTGCCAGCTACCAGATGACAGAAAAGTCTTGTATATTTTAAAATGCAAAAATAGACAGGGAAAAATAGAGGGAAAAACAAGAGGGGGAAGTGCAAAACAAAATTCAAGCATTTATAAGAACTATGGATAAAAAAAACACAAAAAATCTTAAAAGTTTACAAACGAGTTTTTATTCGAAAAAAACAAGAAAAGCAACAACAAAAAACACAAAAGGTGACTTAACTCTAAATTACACCACTCAAAAAATCCTCCTTCCTAACATCTTTAGTCAACTCTTTTCTAACAGCTAAGACGCTGTCAACAATAACGGCATCAACCCCAGCAGCCATTTCTAGTTTAGCATTTTCTGGTTTATTGTTACTTGAACCATAAGTAACACAAACCAAACCCGAAGCTTTGACAACAGCAGCCAATCTAGGACACATGATAATAGTATCCGCAGCTGACACAATCCCCAACAAGTTCCATTTTTTAGCAAATCTAATGGCACTTTGTAACGAACTTGCTCTAATGTCAGCCATTGGTGTAGTACCTGCTTCAGTTAAGAACAAGATTGGCATCGATGGCTGTTTCAAAGACAACAAGACACAAATATCAGGGTGGAACGATGAGAAAATGATATCACGACCGTTTGCATTTTCATAAACAATTTTTAAGACCGTGTCTACCCAGTGATTCATATCTGGTGCAATCTGTCCCATGTCTTCTTGCTCAGCTTCAGCTAACATCGGATATTTACATTCAATGTTAAACCCAACGTTCTTAGGAACTTTCTTGAAAAGTTCAACAAGTGTGACAAACGATGAGGCAATTGATGAGCCACGGATGTTACCTTTATACTGCTTTGTTTTCCAAGTCTTTGTTAGCTTCATTCTGTTTGTTAATTCATTGCCATCGTTACGCGATTGAGTATCATTATCAGTTTTAGTAGCATCAATAGAAGTTGAGTTGGCATTACCGCTGGCATTGGAGTTGGTGGTACCAACTGACACAGATGGAGTCAGCGGTTCAGAGATGTCTTTTCTTTCTAAACCCGTATGGTACGAAATTGATCTAGATCTGGTTTTCTTCTTCAATAAATAATAATCATCCAAAGATTGTTTCTTACCGTTTGAGTAAAATTTCTCATTGTCATCAATATTATCCCTTTCAGGTTGATTCAATCCCAAAAATTGTTCTAAAGTTAATGCATGCATTGGAATGTCAATACCCGATTCAGCAACTAAGAAATCATGATAAACAACAGGAATGTCATCTTTCGTTAACTGGACATCGAATTCCACATATGATGCACCTAAAGACGCAGCGGCAATGAATGATTCAACTGTGTTTTCACCCAATTGTAAAGATTTCCTACTTCTACTGTTCATACCATTACCCCTATGGCCAATAACTCTTGAAGAGACTAATTGTTTCCAATAAGTTTCAGTTCTATCAAATGTCATCTTTGGATGATAAAATGGCTTAACCAGCATGAATTCAAATTTGATAGTTCCTAAAATTTCTAATGTATCACATTCTAAAATTGGTAAACTAATAGACGATGCCAAAGATCTTAAATTTGGTCCAACTTGAGTGTATGCATTTCTTAAAATAGTAACCGCTCTACCCAATATTTTCTGTTCCTTCTTTTCGTCACCGTATTGGTAAGTTGGAACAATGTCGAAATAAATTACTGTATCAAGGGGATCTTTGTTTGAACATTTGAAAGAAATCGGATCTGTTGCACCACCGTGATTGTCATCCAACGGTAAATCAAGTAATACGGAAGGTTGATCCAAGTTTTTGGCACTAATAACGATCGATAATGCAGTATCTAATTCGGTAGAATGAGCTTTTGACAGTGGGACTCTTTTCAAGTCAATAGCTGGTGTAATGTCTCTAATATCTGTAGTTCCTAAGGTTATCAAAATTAAAGTTTCATTTTGATTTAAAGAGCGATGACCAAACGATTTAACTGGTTTTGCAGCTGGTGATGTTGCCCTTTGATTTTTCAAATGTTTCAAAACGTTATGGTTACGTGAACTTCCATTGTCGGGACCTGTCAAATTACTATTATTAAACCCATTATTGTTGTTATTGTTGTTGTTGTCAGATAATCTGTCGATACTAGTAGCGAGATCACTGTTACCGTATGGTTTCATCTGCGGTGATAAATGTGGAGACAGAACGTTTGAATTGGAAGCTTCCAATAGATCATAAGGGTTGAAATCTGTTGGCGTTAACATCTTACAAATATCCAAATGACCTCTCAAACCAGCATGTTCTCTTGGAGTCCAACCACTTTGATCTTGAATGTCGTATTTGGCATTATTATCAATCAATAACTGACAGGCATCTTTGTAACCTTCAGCTGCAGCAGCAAATATTGGAGTCCAGCCAAAAGTTGCTTCACCAATCTCAGTGTCGGCGTTTTGTTTCAAAAGGAATTCAACTGATTTTAATAGGTTTAATTTTGAAGCAATATAAAGGCAAGTTTCTTTAGTTTCAGGGTCATAATAATTAACACTGATTCCTTTACAATCCAACATCAGCTTTAAGATTTCAGGGGAATCCAACCTTGTTGCAATCATCAACAATTGGGGGCATGTTAATGGAACTTCTTTATTAAAAGATTTCACTAAAACTTCAGTTGTCTTTGGATGTGTACCCAAGATAGATAAATGTAAAGGAGTCAATAGTTCTGAATCACCCCAAGTTTTAACATTATCAATGGAAATTTCAACATTGAACAACCCCCATTTCTTCAAAAATTCAATAATAATAGATGTAACTTCTTTCAAACCGTATTGGGCAGCATAATGCAAAGGAGTTCTTTTATAGTTATCTTTCTGTAAAATAGCAAATTTCAAATGGGTTGGTAGATGGTTAAAAATGTATAGCAAACCTTGTGAAGAATCATTTGAGTTAATTCCATCAGGGCCGAAAGCACTGACTAGTCTGAAATTGATATCTGTTGGTGTATGAGCCACAGGGATTGAATTGTTATCATTTGCTTCAATTTCCATTTCAATAGCTTTACGTTGTTCAGTCTTTTTAACGTATTGTTTACCCAATGCAATAACATGATGGTGCAAGAAGTTTCTACCACTAATATCAGAAGAATCATGTAAAATTGGAATGATTTCGAGTAATGTATCGATACATTTATAACTTAAACGCATTGTTGATTTATTCAATAAAGATAGTAGCAATTTCAGTGGAGCCAAAACTGGAGACATGAATTCTTTAATCATAACTTGATTCAAACCTTCAGAATCATCCTTCTCAATGTATTCCATGCATTGATCGAGCGTTGAGTTTTTATGAATTGAAGATGATTTGTTGTTACTTGCAAAAGTTGTTGTTGGTGGAGGTAATGAGGAAGTTGAGGAACTAACGATGTTCATATCAACGTTTGAAATCGAGGACGCAGTTGATGAACCTTTTTGTTGTGGAATTGCATTACTATGAGAAGTGGAATGATGGTTTGCAGTATGCTCATTATAGAAATCAATTGGGATGATATCCTTTTGATTTGAATCTTCATTGATAACAGGCAATAGTTTATTCAGGTAGACGTTTATCAAGTTCAAATTCTTAACTATGCCCGATTCATTTGAAAAAGCTAATGGATAGATTTTATTTTGCAGGTATGATTCTTGTCTATTGGTACCTACTTTCTTATCCAATTTCTTTAAAATTTTTTTAAAACCTCTTTTATTCAACTCACCAAACCATTTCAAATTTCTAAAACAATTTCTTAGTTCCAATAGGATTCCAATAACTTCATCGGCCTCTTCATCGTCGTCAAATTGAAATACCTGATTTGTTGGTCTCAAAGCCGAAGAGATTTTCTTTAATCTACGGCCATATTCTGTATATTGCGAGTTATAGAAATCTTCAACTTTTTCGATGTTTGAGTCTAAATTGAAGAAAAAAGCAGCTAGATCACCTTTTATTTCCGGATCATTCAAAGTATCTGCTTTAGGGTCCATCTGATAAAGTTGTTGTTGCTTTGCAGCAGTTGATTTGATGGCCTTTTTCAAAGTTTTGTAGTTCATGTAGTATTGTTCCCATTCCGGAACTTGGTGACCCACAAAGGTCTTACCAAACTTCATGCTGTGACGGCTTTGACGTTATGGGCAGTTTGTTTGGTAGAAGGGAATCTATTGATATTGACAACGGATACAAGGATATAAAGATCTGTAAAAGACGGAAAAAGAGGAAGAAAAGAAGAGGAAATAAGATTCAAATATATTATCTGTTGAGAGGGGAATTTTAACTGGTTTTATTTGTTAGGCTTCTTTTCCCTGTGGAGAGGAAAATGAAATTGAAGGAAGTCGGACAAAGTGCGTGGAACAAAATGCCTCTTAGGTCGATTTGATTTATTGGTTGTGATCATATGACAATAGACATAGATAAATATATATATGTACGATCGAACATTCACCCATTATTTGTTCAATAAGCACATGGCCATATCTCAGTTACTTAATTAATCAGTTACTACTTTATATACTCGATTCTCTCTACTGCCAAAAATGGACTTTTCCTTGTCCAATACAATTTCTACCCAGTGCAACCAATTTTCATCTACTGACTGAATTCAAATAATATATCTATCAATCTATTTGATATAAAACATGAACGTCATACCATATCATTCGTTATTATATATACAAACTATCATCACCATTAAAATGGCTTCAAAGCAATCAAATCCTCCAACTTAAATAACCGCGCACGTTCCAATTCCATCTCCAATTAAAATTGATTTGCTTTGCTTTCTTTTGTTTTTATTTTTTCCTTACCCCGGATTTTCCCAATCTGTATGTTTCCATTCCACTTGGCAAACAACCAATTTAGCGCATTTTCTTTATTATCATATACTTCACTTAAAGTAAAGTTTCCTAGTAGTTTGGACAAAGCCCATCCGACTTGACTAATCTATAAACCTAAATTATAATTAGTTATTGTATCAATGATAGACAAAAAGTGTTAGTAGTTCATGTTAAAGCACAACAGTATTGGTGGTCTAAATAATTGATTAACCGGTTGATTTATAAATATACTTACATCATGAATAGATGCATTAACAAACTGTCTAGCTTCTAAAGTTAACCAAACTCTTAACATGGACAATGCATTGCTGTTTTGCAAAATCAATTTACCGTCTTTGAAACTCAATTTTCTAAGTATTGGAACAGATCTATATTATTAAAATTCGCATTATATACATGAGTAAGATTTGTTAGTATAATCACAAGTCAGGAGCTATAATTATCAACTTTGTTAATTATGCAAAAAGACAAAATTGAAATGTTTAAATTGTTCTATTCATCTCTAATTTTGTATTATACATTTATTGAAGTTTTTGTCTTTTTCTAAAAAGTAGGGAACCCCAAGTTCCATGCAAATACACACCTTGCGAATAAATCCAATTCTGGATCCAATTGTCTACCTAATCCTTCTAACAACAATATAGCCACAATGACACTAATAAAATCGGCTTCCATTCTGACATGATGGGTTCTCACCATACCTAACATTTGATCCAATAAATCACCAATTGAAATAGTTCCTAATGAAAACGTTCTTTTTTTAACTCTATTAACTAATTTTTCAACCTTCATTTTGAATAGTTCGTTATCAATTGCACTCCATGGAGTTTTGGATTTATCAATCATTAATTCACCCGCTTTATAACCGTCAAATTCAGAAAGTGCATTGAATAGAGAGATGAAGTTAAATCTGTTGGTTTCATCTAATTCGGTAATCAATCCGGCGTCAATAAAGCAGATTTGTGGATGATAGTTGTCTTTAAACATTGTTTCGAATTCATTCAGTAATTCTTTTGAATCTGTTATTTTCTTCAATCTTTCAACCAAAGAATCATTATCAAAATCATTTGTTAACGGTTTGTTTGTATTAACTTCTTTTTTAATGAATCTGATAAGGATGTTACCAGGGTGTAAATCCGCATGAATGAAATTATCCAATATTAACATTTTCAAAAATGAATCTATCAAATGATCACTAATCTCTTTGGATATACCTTTTCCGAAATTTTCCTTCGCCAACAAAACTTTACTCATTGGTAATCCTACAATTCTTTCTTCAATCAATACTTTCCGGGAACTAATGTCCAAAAAAGGTTTAGGGAATTTGATGTTCTGATCATTGGCAAACTTTTCTCTAAACTTCAATAAGTTATAACCTTCGATGCGTAAATCCAATTGTAACTTCATCAATATTGAAAATTGTTCAACTTCCTGCGGTAACGACAACCATTCCATCGTTGGTAAAACATCAATGAAATTAGCGAAAAACTTCATGATTTTCAAGTCACGTTCAATCTTAATCTCAATATTTGGATGAACAACCTTAATGGCAACATACGAGTCATGGTCTTGATTCTCACCAACAAATTGACTCTTCAACTTCCCAAAGTAAACTTGAGCAATGGCACCAGTCCCAATAGGAACAGGATCAAATTCATCGAAAATTTCATCAATGCTATGGCCACCAAACGTACGCTCAAATATTTTTTCGGTTTGTCTTAGAGAGTGCGATTTAGCATTTGAGTGTAGTTCACTTAACTCATGGCATAGCCCAATAGGGAAAATATCAGTACGTGAAGCGGCCCATTGACCCAACTTAATAAACGATGCACCGGCAAATTCTGCACAGTGTCTGATTAATTTAAACCATAGTAAGGACCCATAAGTATCCCCATTTCTATCCCTTTTACCAAAATAAATGATAGGGAAAGCTATCAGTATCGGGGTGAAGATACCTGCTAATTCAAGGAATCTACCAACCGTAACAAGTGGCTCAATTAAATAATCAACAAGAAAGTATCTTATCGTGTATAAATATCCAATTAGATATTTCTTGCTCTTATTTTTTTTCTTTATCGCTTCAGATTCATCTTCTAATTCTCTCAGGGACTCATTGAACAGATTGGCTTCAAAAGTGAGATCGTTGTTGAAATCAGGCTCAAGTTTGTTGGTGTTACTTAACACTGATGGATCTTTGAATAGCGATTTCGTCAGCCTAGGTTCGTTGTAAAGTGTTGTTTTCGGTACTGTTGTCACCGTAATAATACCCAACAGCCCCACCGTTGATAATCCAATAATCAGGTTTTTGCTTCGACTACTATTATTTTGTTGATTATGGAGGGTCTTTGTTGTTAGTGATCTATTGGATTGGAAAATAAACTTGGTGTAGTTATTTGGTCTTATTCTAGTTGTAGGTTTGAACGATTTCAGTCTCAGTTGAAACCCAAGTCGACCCACCCAATTTACTTTACTCATATCTAGTGTTCACTAGTTGTCGATTTGATGCTGTATTGATTTGATCTAGCATTCAAGCAGGTGGAGAAAAGAATCAATAATAGCAACTCATTTTAAATTCCTTGACTAAAACCAGTTTCTGGGTCGATTTGCTAATTGTGCGAACAATCTGAAAGGTCGATCGACTGATTTGAATGGTTCTGTTTTTTACAACTACGCCTACTAGTGATATTATTAATCATTAGAATGAAAACGTAAGAACAAAATAAAATTGATGATAATAATGACAGCAACAAAATAGAGGAAAAAATAGGACGTAGAAGCTAAGTAGGAGAAAATGGGACAGGAAGCAGAATGAAAAAAGCACAAAGTTATATGTTGTATCATTGTGTCTGTATTGGGGATGAGGGGCAGTGGGGATTGAAAGTATGTTATTATTGATTATAGTTGTATTAACATCACATCAACCAATAAATCCTGTTGTCTATAAGTGAAAAAGGCACAAACGAGGTTAAAACAAGAGAGAGAGAGTAAAGAAAGGTCGAAAACAAGAATTATAAAGCATTCCAAACAGGACACAACCATCACTTCTTTTTTCAAGAGATTATACATATAGATGAGGAGTTGATTAAAAAAGACCCAAAAATGTCGAGATTTGGTTCTAATGTAAGACGAGCCATTTGGCTGTTAAATGGCACAACAATCACATTTGTTCTTCTTTAATAACATCGATTAACCAATCCAATCCTTCTGTTAAACCTTCACCTTTAATGGCACTACTGGCCACAATGCTCCAACTTCTATCTTTCAATTCAACCAATCCTAGAGCTTTTGAAACTTCAGCAGCCGTCAATGAGCCTTGTTGATCCTGTTTATTGGCGAACACTAACAATGCACTATCTGTTAATTCTTCTTCTTTCAACATCATATGTAATTCTTTCTTGGCAACGTCAATACGTTCTTTATCAGTAGAATCAACAACGAATATAACTGCTGCGGTGTTGGCATAATAGCATCTCCAGTAGGGCCTAATTGAAGTTTGTCCTCCTAAATCCCACATGTTTATCGATATGTTCTTGTACGTTAATGTCTCCACATTGAATCCAATGGTTGGTTTTGTCTTGACAACTTCTCCCATTTGCAGGCGGTACAAGATGGTTGTTTTCCCAGCACCATCAAGACCAAGGATAAGAATTCTAATGTCTTTGTTTACGGACCATAGTCGACCAAAAATTCCACTGAATATATTACCCATTTTAATTTATTATTTATTTTGTTGTGTTGTGTGATTTGGCAATTGTCGAATGGATGGTTAAATATATATCTATGAGTGAGTTTGTAAGATTAATTGATTTTATTTTGCAAGTTTCAATCAATTGCACTGACCTATGCTAATATTGTAAAATTACTGAAGAATGTGATTGTTTTCAGTATCGGAATGTATTAATGTACACTATATAGTAGTAGATAGATCTTGTTGAACTGTTATATATAAAATACCTGTGCACAGAATGGAGAAGTAAGAGTATTTATCGGTGTATAGGTTGTGTGAGCAGGCTAATGATTTGATCTTTCAAGGCAAATCAAAAACAATCCACAAATGATCTAATATCTTATTTGGCTAATAAGTATCCATTGGTTGCTGTACCAAGCAAGTTGGTGGATAGTCATCATTACTAACAATACTTAAAAACTGCATCTGACTTTCCGAACGCAGTTTGGATCGACTTCAGTTGAATCCGAGCGATTCGGGCAACTGGATCAGGTAGGGTGAGTATGTGCGACAGGAGATGTGTTGTAAACTATTTATGGTTCAATCAACTATGGTTAGACATTGATAGACAGATATAGATCTATTGGTATACGATATGGCAACACCGTTCAATTATCTAAATTGAGTGGCATGTCTTGGCTGTAAAGTCAATCAAAGCCATCACGAGAGACCTTATTTGTTGCGTTTGACCAGATCCAATACCACCCATCTAAATCACTTGGATTTTGTCATCCATTGGAAGAATTGGCTAGTTCGTTTGTTTGTAAATTGAAATTGTGCACTCATATGAACGAATCTAACAGATATCTGAATGAGAACGCAACTTTTTGTGGTTGCTGGATATAATGATGGATCAGTAGTGAACAAAACTAATACCCATTGCTTTCAGATGCATACTATCATACAGTAAACCATTCGATTTGAACAATATAATTGGATTTATAACTTGTAAAACCTTTATGGTATATGAGTAATGAGTAATGAATAAGGGACAAGCAACCAAAGATAGATGAGACGGATGGATAACAACTTGAAATGGTCAAAAAGTTAAGCATTGAATTTGGAAGAAAACGGATACAGCCGCACGTCCTAAGCAAAAGAAGTACCTACTTGAGTAATGTGACTTGAAGAAATCGGAGGGGATTAGATACCATACATCTCATACAAAAGCAGACACACAGTGTATTTACTGATTTACAGCTAATTAACAAATAAAGATAGATGCATATCTGATAAAAGGGATATATGTATAAGTCAACATATGTAAGCATGCATGTTTTTTCTTTTTCTTTCGTTCTACTGAGCTAAATCACTTGCCCTCTTCAAAATTGTACTTATCATCTCATTACCCAACTCGTTAGCCTCTTTAAACATCGGCTTGAAGAAGTTTTGGGTTTTTTCAAATCTCTCCTTGTATAAATTGTAATCACCGAACGAGATGATAGTTGACCATTCTCTAGCAGCTATGACAAAATTCATATCGTCCTCTCTGAAATCCAAGGCATTCAACGAATCTTCAATACATTCATCTAGTAAACCAGGTGTACAGAACAAGTACTCAGTAACACCCAAAAATATTCTGAATAATGGCGTGGAACAAATCATATGGTCATAAGGAACGATGCCAAGACAACTCCAACTGTCTACTATGGCTAATAGGGACAAATGGGAGTTTGGTTGTTTACCACCCGGTGGAATTTTACTCAAGGAGTATTGTTGTAAAAGGTCATCGTCTAATAGTAATTTGTGCGACTCACCTAGATGCCCAAAAACCTTTTGTTTGGCTTTTAAGATTCTTTCCTTCAATTCTTTCTTTTCGTTACGAATCATCAATGCAAATAACTCAGTACATGAAGTGGCATATTGTAATATTTGTTCGTGTGCTGATGGGTTTGTGATCGCTAAACCAGCATAAACGTGATACTTATTTGAGTAAATACGTAGCGAAATGTTGATTTTGGCGTTTTCTAAACCGCCTAACCATTTGGGAGTTAACCACGGGTATTGATTGTTGTTGTGCCATGCAACACCCATACTTAAGAAACAGGCGTGTGTGACTGCTTGGGTGTCCGCAGTAATTCTATCGTGCTCTTGATAAGTTAGATAAACGTGTTTCGAGTTTAAACAAGACATCAAGGATTCAACAAAGGTGAATGATTCATCTGACGCCTTATGCTGTATTAAAACCAATGGTTGACCTGTGGGGTCCACTATTGGACCGTGTAAAGAGTGAACAGAGACGATTTCAACGTCTTCAGGCAGATGTTGCTCAAAAGCTAAGATTTCAGGGGACTTGCAAGAAGTTTGCCCCCCGACAATAGCACCAACTTTTGTACTTGGACCATAAATGGAGACAATCTTGTTAATATTTTCAGCTTCAACAGAGTAAATGATATAATCGGCCATTCTAGAAACATAGTGCCCGTTTTTCAAAATCGTGAAAGGTTCATCTTGTGCTTTCAATCTTTCGTAGTTCTGTTCAGTATCACAACCAACAACGTTCCAACCGGCATTTGTGAATCTCCTGGCGTACATGAGACCCATGTCACCCAAGCCAATGATACCAATTGTTTTTGTATTTTTATAGACTTGAATTTGATCCTCAGATGCTATCACCATTGCTTGCTAGTGGATGTGTTATGAAATTGACAGACTGGTGTGGGTACTTCTGTACTTGAACACCTCAAAAGTTCTGATCAGTAAAACCCACTATCCATCTATAATATAAAACCTCCAAAGCAGTTCGAATTCAAAGAGAGAAAAAAGTCGTGTGAGTCGGTCTTTTTCTGATAGTCGCGTCGATTGATGGGCAGTTTTGCGTCGGTCAATTGACGAGTTGGTTGTTTTAAGGAACAACAACAGCAACAGCTACAATTGTTACTTGTCAGTTATTGACTGTTGGTAATCGATCATTGATCACTGACTTTTAATCTGCATGGATCCTTTGTTTCAAAGTTTTGTTGTTGTCTACAGGTCTCAAAACCTCGTGATAGAATACGTATTATTCGTTTAATTTTAGTGAAAATCCTGACAATACCGTCAATAAGAAATTCCACATAACTAGAGAAAGCTATGAAATCACCCAGTGTTACGTTCTCTGAGGGGTTATCAGCTACCGACTACCAAAAGTAAAAACGATTTTCCAAGGTTCTTAATTTTCAAATTTAGCTACAGAATTATCTCAGTTCTATCGATGATATTGTAAATAAGGAGTGATAAAGGGGGGACGTAAATATTATTGGTTAAAGCCGGCGCTTATCCAAACCGATCGGTAAAGATGTCTCTTTTAGCAAAGAGAGATTAGTATAATATCCTTCAATGAAAAGTATATAAATGAGATTGTATACAGTGAAATATAAATAAAAAAGAAGTAACACCAGACGAAAAAACACAACAGTTTCTTGTTTGTTTACTTTCCGCAAGTTCGATTTTCCGGCTTCCAATCGAAAACAAAAACTAAAAATTATTTGTTCCCCTGATCCAGTTGACGTATTTTTTCTTAGTACAATTTGTGTTTACAGGCACCAGATCTGAATATCCATCTGTATATGAAGATACACATACACAACAGCAACATCATCAAAGTGTTCTTATGCACCCCTAGATTGCTTTGATTACTCATATATCCACAAATTAAAACAAAGCAAGGTATTCCGATCCATAAGTGTGCATATATAATCATTATCCATAGATCACTCTCTATATACCTGTGAAATTGTATAGATCTCGAGCTGATCTATATATACATTTCATTAACCTCATATAACAAACAAGTTCTAATAAAGATCTAAAAACTTTGTCAAACTATAAAACCTTTAGAACATCATATACCCAAAAATAGACATTTTTTTTCTTAATATACCCATTCACATATACACACAAGCATCAACGAACCATTTAATCTGTCCTTTCCTATATCAGAAATCCAAATCTGCCTTATACCCTAATTGAAAATAAAATATAACTAGATCATGTCTCCGAAAGGTAACAAACCTCTACCGAATTTACCAGCATTTATGGTTCATAACTCTGGTATCAACAAGAAGGACGAAGACATGGATGCCTTTGTTTTCTGTGCCGATTACGATGATGAGAACTACAAACAGTACAAAACTGCATTCAAGTTGAAAACAGAGTATAAATACGGTAATATGAGAGATGAATACGATGTTCAATTTGGTAGAAAAGACGTTAAAGACGTGATCCATATAATCACCGCCGAAATCAAAGAAAAGGGCACAAAGTCTCCGTATTTGCTACTACCTTTCAGACCACAACAATACGACATTAAGTTGAAAAAATTCTTGAATTCTATCTTTGAAAACAATAAAATAGCATCCAATGAAGTCATTTCCAAAATCGTTAAAAAATTCGACGAATATACATTGATTGCTGCGTTAAAGTTCTTTTGGTGTAGGTTACCAGGTGACTGCGTCATCGGTTGGAAGACCTATACCAAATTCGTTACAGCCGATGAAGAAGCTGGATTCCCAAAGAGAGCATTTTTGGATTTCATGCCAACTTGTTTATCGTCCGGTTCACATGCTTCAATCGTGTACGATTTCTTTGACTTGATCGTGGCGATTGCATTAAACTCAAAAGTGAACATGTTAAGTGCTAAGAAAATTGCAAGAGTTTGTGGGTTGTGGGCCTTCCACCCAGTTAGAAATAAGCAATCCGGTATGCCATCTTTTGAAAGAGGTATGTACGAATGGATTCCAGCTGGAGATGCAATGTATCATTTACTGTTGGCATTTTTGAATGCTATGCCACCCAATGGACAAATTGAAAAATTACCTAAAACTTTACAACTTATCTTGAGAAGCTCTCCGTATCCACCCCCACAAACAACCTCTGCAAGCTCAAGACACTTGCAAGAAGTTCCAATGGTGACACTGAGAGCTAACAACCCATCCAAAAATCCTGCCGAGTTGTTAGCTAGAGTGGCAAAGACTTTGAAATTTGACGACCCAACCGTCTTTTATACTAGAGAAGATTACTTACTTTTAAAAAGGCTATTCAAGGACGTTGAAGGATTGATTTCAAAGCTGTCAAGTGAAGGTAGTCGTATTTTGGACAATGTTTGTATCTACGACGAAGACCTGATATCTGACGGTGTTTCTAACGGCAACAGCATTCCGTTCAAGTTAATTCCAGGTTGGTCATCAGACATGTCTGCCCAAAGAACGTCAACCGAGGCAGCTGCCCCTTCATCGAAGAAACTAACAAAGGATTTCTTCACAGCTAATGTGTCAAGGGTTAGTATCGACGATTACTTTATCTGGGCATGGATGGCATCGTTAGGTTCGGAACAAACAAGCATCAAGAAGAAGACTTTCGGTAAGACTTATATCATGGAGGTTGAATTAGCGGAAGGATTCAAAAAATGGGTGATCATCGAAGAACAGGACATTGAAAGGGATGGTTACGATATTGAAATCGAAATCAAACAAGAGAAGCTAAGGGAATTAGAAGAGAAAATCAAACTTGCAGAGTTAGAAGCAGAAGCTATTAGAAATCAAGCTAGAACAAGAGTCATCTCGGAGTCGGCTGATAATAACAACAGATTGTCAAGGTCCAAGTCAGTTGAAATGTCCGATATCACTAATGAAGTTCGTAACGTTAACTTAAAGGCCGATCGGGAATTACCACCAGCACCTGGTGAAATCCCATTCAAGAGTGGTAAACGTAAGGAAAAACACGCGTCTTTACCACCTCCACCTGAAATAGCACAACCTAGACAACAGGAAAACGTCAATAGAAGGGCTCCACCACCAGTTACTAAGGATTACTTTTCATCAAATACTGACAGCGGCAATAGACCATTCCTGGAGCTGGAAATTGACGATACTGAAAATTTCTATGATGATTCCGATTTTGCCGATCTGGGGCCGTTGAATGTTTCCCCACAGAAACCAGTGGTTAGTAATATTCAAGGCCAACAACATCGTGGACCTCCATCTGATATGCAACTTCAACAACAACCGATATCCAGCTTGCCAGTTGAACGACACAAACCAAGTGGTAGACGGGTTCCGCCACAAGATATTGCTCACAATGAAGTGCTAGCTGGTGGTCCAAGCCCGGTGATATTTAATGACAATCAACTGCTGCCTGGTTCATTCCCTGTTGCTCAACCACAACAACCACAACAACAACAACAGCAACCAGTTCATAGTGCTCTCTATACTGCCCCTGTCCAACAACAGCAAAACTATGGTGGATATCAGCAACAGCAACTACCAACTCCGCCAGCATCGCAACCACAGCAAAAACCGGAAACACAAAACATTGCTAATACCAGCGTCGATACCAGCCATTCAGACCCTAAAGCTGAAAGTACAATAATAAGCGACTTCCAACCACCCACAAAACCTGGTAAAGAAAAAGGAGATAGAACTTCAAAAATATTTGACGAAATTGATAACTTGGAATCTGAATTGATGGATGTTATGGAAGACTCTTCTGATGCTCAAGCACCAGCTCCAGTTACCAACAGACCGCAGTCGTCTGAACAACAACCGCAATACGAAATTCCAAATAGACATCCAAATAGAACCGGTCACGAAAAGAGTCAAGCCTCAAGAGCTATCCAATCACAAACCCAGGGAAACTTATACCCTACATACCAAACGTTTCCTCCAAATCAACACCAGCAGCAACACCAGCAGCCACAACCCCAACAAAGACCGGCTGTTCCAAATGCTCAAGTTCCTCAACAAATTTATAGCCACCCAGCTGGCCCATCGTACGGTTCACCATCACCAAATAATGTGTCCCCATCACAGTACCAGCCCAAATCCGATACTGGATCCGGCTCTGGTTCTGGTCCTGAGAGCATGACTCCATTCAGTCCATCCCCAGAACAAACACCGTCGTCACCATACCCACCACAATTTGAATCATATAACGGCCAACGTCCACCACAGCAACAACAACCGAATGTAAACATGTCTCGTATACCTCCTGTCAATCAAATACAACAACGACCGCAACAACAACAACAACCGCAACAACAACATCAGCCGCCTCAATTCAATCCTAATATGGCTAATGAACGACTACCTCGGCAACAACATTACTCTCAGCAACAGGTGCTAGTTCCTCCCCACCAGCCATACCACAGGCCAGTTAGAGGAATGTCCCCAGCTAGAGGAATGTCTCCAGGTGGAGGAATGTCACCGGCTAGAGGTGTGTCGCCAGTTGCAGGATACTCCAATAGACAGCAGTATCCAATGCAAGGTGGTGTGAGGTCACCACCACCTCAACAACAACAATGGCCCTACTACAATCAAGGCCCGCCACAAGGGGGTAATGCTACTCTTCCACATGGTTATTACCAACAACAGCAGCAACAATATCGTGGTGCACCAAGTATGTACAATGGTTACGGGTACCAACAACCACAACAAGGTCATCCACCAATGATGAATGGTGGTGGTGGTTCTTACTCTGATAAAGTTATCAAGCATTTACCTCCATCGACAAAGGGACCTTTGAATAAAGGTAAAGCTAGAAACGCTTTGATGAATGGTGATTTTGGTATCTAATGATTGAACGTTTTTTGCTAAATTTTTCAATTTTGCAATTTTGTAATACTTTGATACTCTTATTATATGTATTTTGTTATATGTACTTTGTATTTTTTTCTAGATAGTTTGATTTTTTCTATTACATACATTATATTCTCATGTCCCATATTTGATTTTCCTGTATCTGTTTTAAACTATATCTTTTCTACGTTAGAGCCTTCCGTTTTTCCCTGAAATATTATATACATCTGTTTTCTTTACTTTAAATGTTCTTTAGTAAGTTCAGTAAACTCTTGTATTCTTTTCGAATAAGCAGTAAAGTGAAGAAGCGTGAAGTTCATTCAGTGTGTTCAACTCAAACGAAAACCGTATGAAATTTAAAAACGGCATGCGAAATTGATTTGGACAAAATTCACCACTTTAAAGCACCAAATCACTGTTACAATACAGAAACCTGCTCAATTACCATTAAACCAACTATCAACATCGACCACTACATACATATACTCATACAAACAGATATCAATACAGTACAACTCAGGTTACCAACATGTCGAAACTGGTCACACTCCGTATACCTTCAAGTATCCTATCCGAGTTTCCAGAGTTAGCAGCCGAACTACCCTCATCGTCGTCAAAGAAAACGACAACAAACGGCAAGCAATCTCAGAGATTCAAAGTCAAGAAAGAACATCAACCTGCTGATTCTTCCCCTTTGGCACACCCCACTCCTCAACCACCGATTTTGACAAATGAGATACTTTCATCGCCAAGCAGACAAGACTCGCCGTCGTTAGATTCAACACCACAACCAATAACCGCCGTGACGAAGAAAAGAGGCGGGAATAAACGATCAACGATAACTTCATCACCCGGACCTACAACAGATACGCCATCTAGAACAGACACACCGGTTGGTGGTGGCAGTGGTGGCGGATCAACGTTTGGACTTGGAAAGAGTCTGGGTTCGACTATTAGGGTTGGTGCTTTGACGATGAACTCAAATTCTGACGTTGAGTTGGACAGGTCAGGTAGACCCTGCGTTAAGTGGGCAAGAAGCAGTAGGACTATAAGAAGTTTTAGTGGGTTTCAGGTTGGGTTTGACTTTTGGAAGAAGAAAGGAGTTGTTGCTGTCACTGACGGGGAAGTTGTTATAAGTGAAGCTGTTGCTGCTGGTGCTAGTAAAGCTATTAATGGGTACAGTGGAGAAAATGGTGCTAATATCAAGCTGGAAGAGGGACCTAGTAAGTTGTTAGTGAATGATAGTGGTTTAGAGTCCAATGCTGCTCCAACCCCAATGTCATGATAATACTTTACTTTCTCTGTCTTAATTTATATTATATATTTGTTTCTGTATCATTAAATTATTGTCATTTCTATTATTAAGCCGTATATACAGTGAAGTTTGTACACAATTTATTTCACGTAGCTAACCCGTTTGTCCAGCCATACGACCCTAAAATTAAAACGATTAACCCGAATCCAACGATAATTGAAGCCATAAAATAAGTCAAACGATAATGGCTGTTTTCTTTATAACCGACGAGTTCGTTAATAAAAGTGGATGTCGTACTTAACGACCCACAAAACCCAGCTACCAGCCCACTCAACACATTTATTTGCAATTGACTTGTCACTATGAATGACCCATCATTTTTCAATCCGTGCTTCAATAGTGTGAAAGTTGCAATAAATAAACATGCTATAGAGTTAGCTAAGAAAGTACCGGTATGAAACCAATGTTTCCCATTGAAGCTATTGGATAAAAGATACCTTAAGAAACAACCAAAAGGTGCAAAAACAACCATGAATGACCAAGTCTCATTCCAAAAATAGTGGTTGGGTAAAACACAACAAAGTACCAAATTAGCAATCCATGCAGCAATACCCAATATCGACGTAACCGTTTCCAAAATCTTGTCGTCGCCAGGTGACAAAAAGTTAAACCAATGCTTATGGTTGTTGAAGTAACTGGATACATCCATTCCTAAATGGAAACCACATATCGAAACACCGATTTGGACAGCAATGACAGAAAAGAACTCCATGACTCCATATCCATGATTAGGCAACCTAATATCGTCCACAGTCAACAGATCGCTTGTTTCGACAAAAGTTTCAAGCATTAAGGTCGAGAAAGTAGATAGTGATCCGCATAATCCGGTAGTTAACCCAACATACAACGGTAGTAGCTTCTTGTTTTTCTCTGTGAACCCATCTATCACATAATCCCATATAGCTGCATCACTGTTATTGATTAAAGCTAAAGTAAAACAACCGGTAAAATTGGCCCACAGGCACGTTCCGTATAATACGTAGTGGGTGTGTATGTATGAATTTGAGTAATTTGTTAGAGTACCTAGTCCTTGTCTTATTAAAGCACCTGCCACTGACCAGAATAACAGTTGTAAATACAGTCTTGAAGATCGGATAACATGATGGGTCGGTAGTATTTCTGCCTTTTTAGAAACCCTCATGAGAGAAGAGCGTGTTCTTACACCTATATCAATTCACTTATTTGACGTTATTCCAAACCAATGACAGACAACGCTACCTACATCAGCCAACACCATCCGAAGGATAAGAAACAAAACAAAAAAAAACAAAAAAAATGCCATCAAAACCGCCAAGAAACTGCTTTCTGCGTCGATTTTCTTCCCCTTTCCCGACTTGCGTCGATAGACCCTTTTCTCTTAAAGTTGCCGAATTGGGAAATCGGTTATTATTCTCACCATGTCGCTTACACAGTTTAGTTTATATGTTTGATTATTCTGCTACTTGATGTGGGTTCCCAACAACACGCCCACTCTTATCAACAAATACTTAGACCAACAACTAATACAAACAATCAACAAACGAGATGTCTTCTGTACCATCAGATAGATTCAAAAAATACCTATCCTATTCAAATGCTCCAGCCATCGTGAGATCAAATCAAAAGGATTCATATTTTGAGAACCTCCTCAACAACCAACTAACCGAAGTTGTGAAAATCTTCAAAAACTCAAGGTTTATCCATAAATACCCTGAAGAATTGAAAAGTATATCGACTTTACTGTATTTAAGTTTAACAACTTTACTAGGCTCTAAGACCCTGGGTGAAGAGTACGTTGATTTGATATACGTTACCAGAGATGGCAAGAGAATACCTAGATTTCTACCTCGGTTAGGGTTCATTGCAAGTTATGTTGTTGTTCCATATATCCTACGTCGGTTACTCAAGAGACTAAGCAGTGAAGCGGAGGATGAAGAGAATGCACGCAATAATGAAAAGACGAAACAACCAGTGCCGTTAAAACATAAGTTGAAAAAAGCTTTATCGAATCTAACTTATTTCAACATTGTTGATTTGATGAACATGCACCTAGCCTTGTTTTACTTTACTGGTAAATACTACCAATTTTCCAAGAGAGTGTTTGGGCTACGGTACGCTTTAGGGTATCAACTGGATACACAACGGAAACAATCAAAGGGTAATTACGAACTATTGGGGTTATTGATTGTTGTCCAGACGACTTTCAAAAACTATAACAACTTGAAAAATTTACTAATATCTGACACACCATCAACTCCAGCCAATAGCTCAAACGGTGAAGATGATGATACAAATAATGATTTATTGTATGCTATTCCGGAACTAGTCGAAGATGCACCTGTTAATAGTACGGATATTTTGTTGTCTGATCCAACTCAGTTGCCGTATATCCCTGAGAATGCCAGAAGTTGTATGCTTTGTTTGTCGTACATGACGAATCCAACCTGTGGCCTTTGCGGGCATATATTCTGTTGGAGTTGTATTATCGATTGGTGTAAAGAGAGACAAGAGTGCCCTTTGTGTAGGGCTAAAATCAAGGAAGCTAATTTGTTACCTTTGAGATAATACTTTGAGTTAATGTGTGTAAATTCTTTTTATGATCTTATATGCTTTTTCCTATATTGGAATCTAATTTATTCAATTTTGAATCATTTATTAACTATAAACAGTCTCTTTTGTTAAAGGTGCAGGTATTATCATATATCTGTGTGTACCATTCTATGCAATATTTGATTTATCAACCAAGTTGAAACAAAATTTGTTTACCCTTCTTCTTCTTCCCCTTAACATTACTACTCAACTGACTGCTCAACAGAGTCATATCAAACGCATCGTCATTACCATTAGTTAATGGAGTACTTGAACCGGAACCGGAACCGGAACCTGACCCCCATTGACCTAATGTAACGTTGACTGGGTTGACTCTAGGTGGTTTTGGCTTTCTTTGAAATGTGGGTAATTCAGGGAACGCTTCGGTATCGATAGCAGCCTCTTTTTTCGGTTTATTGCTATTGAGCGCTGTACTTGACAGATACGTTGGCTTGAAGTTGTTGTTCTGTGCAGGCGACGAGGATCTAATTACTGTTTTTGTATTCAGTTTGGAACTCATTGAACTTGTCGATGACGATGATGCAGAGGTGGTGTATCTTAATGGTGGAGTTGGAGTTGATGATGATGAGACTGCACTGTATTGTGGTCTTGGTGTCGGTTTTTTCAAAGTCACAAAGCCTGGCACTGAAGATGCATTTATTGGTATTGATGTTGAAGGTGTTGTTGAACGCTGTAAAGCTGGGAAGTTGTTTGATGTGGTCAGCTTTTTAGAAGATTTCACAGCAACAGACTTACCCCATCCGGTTAGAGCAGATCCAGAACTGTTTGAAGAACCTGCTAATGCAGGGAATTGCTCGTCTAAAGTTGCCTGTTTGGTTTCCTTCTCAGTCAGTTTCAGTAATTCTCTCTGTTTCAGAGATTTTGGTGGGAATAGTTCACTCAGATCGTAGATTAAAAGATTTAAATCGCTTTCTGGGACACGCTTGAAAATTTCTCTGTATTTTTTAAACAATTGAGGTGCTATCAGATCATCGTTGGAGTATGCAATGTTCACTGCTTGGAAGCTTTCAAAATCAGGTTGTGAATAATTTAAATAATGTCTAGCTCTTTCATCTAATCTTTTCTTTTTAGTTTCATATGAATCTTGTGGTTCATCTTCCCCTTCAAATTGCCTTTGGCTTCCTCCCCCTCCTCTTCTATTGTTACCGTTTCTAAAAGTTGTCAACTGAGCTCCAAATCCAGAGGATGATGAGATCAAAGTCTTGTCAGATCCAAAAATGTTACCATGTTCTTTGATCAAATGGGCTTTTAAATCCAGATCATCAGCAAAAACAACGAATTTTTGATCTAAACAAGTTTGAACATTACAAACATAGTGAATATCTCTGAAATGGCTGAATAACTGATCGTAGTTTTTGAAATATTGGGATTTTGAAGAGTCGATTTGCTCGCAAACGTGACATTTTTCGTGTCTTTCTCTTAAATGAACAAACAACTCATCATCCGAGTAAAATCTTTTTCCGGAACAGAACTTACATATAGGATGACCTGTGAACCCATCTTCGTCACCCCTACTTTGATGCGTTTGTAATTGTCTGGGTGTATACAGTTTCAGCAAAGAGATAAATGTCTTTTTATAGTTGGCACATAACGAACAGAAGCTCTTGTCGTGTTTTTCTTTACAATGTTCATTCAATTTCTTGAAGCTTGGGAACGGTTTTTCCTTACATGATTTGGATGGACAAAGGTATTCCAATAGTTTCAAAGTATCATCTCTGGCGCTATAGGAAGTAAAATCAATACCGTATCTTTCGTCGGTTGTCACAATCTGAGAAGTTGTTACAGCTTTATATTCTTCAATATTGGTATCTTCAGTAAATAGTAGTCTATCATTCTCGGTACGACACACTAAGCATTGTTTCTTGTCATATAGGGCACGTTGTTTGAAAGAACAGAAATGGCACACTTTGTGGTTACACGGAGATATGGAAGCAATATAGATCTTGTCAGCACAAACAATACACAGCTCTGAGTCATCATCATCTGAGGGACTGTCACTAGGAGTTGTTTTGTTCCATTGTGATTGATGTTTGGGTGTTGTTGGTCTTGAAGCTGTGGAGGACGATAGGGAACTCTCAGACTCGTTTTTGGTCTTTTTTGGAGGTCTGTTATTGTCTCTGCTGGACTTTTTGGGGATGGATACAGACAATGAGGTTGAGTTTTCACTCATCGTACTTGGGTGTGAATGATTTGTGCTCTTGTTGTTGAAGTCCAAGTCGGCTGAAAGGTTTTCCCCAGCTTCTTTTATATCGTCAATAAACCGAACCTGATTACAAAACCAACTGAAAATCTCGAAGAAATTAAAATTTTGAAGATTCCGAATAACCCCCACCTCGCACCGCCATTGATTCTTTCTGTAGTATTTTGCCAGTCGTTTTGCAGTAGTAATCATATAAGTATGTAAGTAAGTAGTTAGGCAGCCAGTACATGTTACTGGTACAAAGGATATTAGACACTGTCGCAACTATACTAAGATAATAATGGCACCATTCAACCTTAGTGCAACTTTAAACATCGTCAGATTGGTTTTCAAGCCAGAATTGTGCTTACCACACTTAAATGTCCCTAGTTTCAACCAACTTCCCATTCCAATAGTGGTTCAAAACATACCAAACGACAAGATCAAAGCCATTGTGTTAGACAAGGACAACTGTTTTGCCAAGGATCATGACGATAAAGTGTGGCCAGAGTACGAAAAACAATGGGAGTTACTCAAAGAAGCTTATCCAAACGCACAACTGTTGATAGTGAGTAACTCTGCAGGTACAAACGACGACATCGATCACAAACAAGCAGTTATATTGGAGCAAAGAACCGGTGTTCCTGTGTTGAGACATTCAACTAAAAAACCCGGATGTCACGATGAAATTATGGAGTACTTTATTGAAAACAAAATCTGTTCGAAACCAAACGAAGTCGCCATGGTTGGAGATCGACTATTCACAGATATTGTGATGGCCAACATCATGGGCTGTTACGGTATCTGGCTGTCTGTAGGTGTCAAAGAGTCCAACAGTTTGATCTGTAGAATCGAAAGATACGTTTATGGCAAGTTGGTGGACAGAGGTTTCTCTGCTCCGATACCGTAAGTTTTAAGCGCCGCAACTTTTGTGTATTTTTAAGGATCGTTTTGTTTAGATCCTTCTTTTTTTAAGCCATTTCAGAACCTTTCTACTCTTTTTTTCTGTGTTTTGTATCCCTGTACACTATATATTAGATCAACCCAATATAATCCTAAAATGTCAATTAGAAACCATAACCTAAGAACGCTTAAATCCATCCTTCAGCATGTTTCGGAATCAGAAGAGTCTATTCATGTATGCTATCGCCAAGTTCGAGTAAGTCAAGTGATCAATTGGGATGCTGTCTTTTCGGATACAAAATTGATAACAGCAGTAATAATATACGCTGTGTTTATGGTTGCCCAACTATTGTTAAGTTACGCAGGGTTTGTTTACTTCGATGTTGAAAATAAACCCACCATTTACACCATTTCGATGATCTTCAACATTGTTGCCTCATATTTTTATCCCGTGTTGATATCCAGTTTGGCCGAAGAAAACATCGACAATCCTTTTCAAGACTTAAATAGAGAAATCAAATGCTATGAAGGTTTTTTCTTTGCTGTTATCATTCAAATAATTTCCTTTTCCCTTTCACTATGGTCAACAATTGTGCTTTTCCAAACCACCGATCTTGTATTACTCGATTATGATTACATCACAAGGTCAACGGTGAGAATAAACGTTACTAACCCGATGAGAGTTTTCCAGCTTACTTCTTTATCCTTATCCTTTTTTGGATTACTCATGGCAATTGTCAATTTCTGGGTCACTCGAAATAAATTGGTTCGTTATTTGAATAGAATCGAAAGAAAAAGGTTTCGTGATCGAATTCCCTATAGACAGCCGTTCAATCCTATTATACTACCAGACGATTTTTATGATAAGTACTTGAAAACGTTGAATAGATCGTATGGCGAGGTGGCAAGCTGATGTTGATGTTCATGAAACAAAAAAGCTGTACATTTTAAATCTTTTTCTTGTAAGCAGTTCAATTTACGTCCTTTTTAATCTTTAGAAATAATAATTTTATTAATGTGAAAAACAAACTTTAGTCAATGAATAAAACACAGAATAAAAGAAGTATATATAAGCAAAACAAGTTCAAAAACACGAATATATAGAAACAAAATGAAAATTGAAACAAAATAAAACTATAAAAATACAAAACAATCAACAAAAAAAAACAATCGACAAAAAAAACATAAGTATTCTAGTTATTCCGAAAACTAGAAGAATGCCATCCATAACGTATCAGTACTAGCCAAATTACGCGGATTAACGGCATGGGCAATCAAATTTAAAATGAATTGAGAGGCAACACCCTGGCTGTTGGCATCCAAATGAGCCAATTGCATAACACGCTTAATAACAAAGTCAGCATTAACACGAACAATTTCCCTTAAATGTGGATCTTGTGCAGATGGTCTATGTTGTTGTGTAAACCAGGCAATAACTTCATCTCTAACGAACAAACTCAAGTAATGTTCAATCTCAAATTCAGGATCAGCCAAACATTGTGCAATAACCATAATATGCATAGATAAAATACCTTCCAAACCAGCTTCACCGATTAATTTTTGAATATTTGGAGTTAATCTGAAAGGGACTAATTCTAACGAACAGAACAATGGGGCAGCTCTTTGTGCTGAAACGTCCAGTGAACTGTTTGCAAATGCATTGGAATGTGTCTTACCACTTGCAACCTTGTATGGTAACATTTCAGAAGTCCAAACTCTACCTGAGCCATGATTAACGTGAATCTTTTGTGGCTGTCTAGAGTTGATACAGAGCATATAAGTCATAAAGATGAATGATGCATATTGTGAAGAGAATTGTTTTCTGAATAACCAGAAGTCTTCAAATCTTTGATAGTGATTGATAAAGTAATTCTTCATAACAGTGCTTGGAACAAACATAGATTGGATAGCAGCCAGAATTTCAGTTTTAACACTTAAAATATCAGGTTTTGGTAATCTTGGATCATAAGCAGCGTGTAATTTCTCAATGGTGTAAGCCAATGGCTCGTCTCTATTTTGGCCCTTCTTCTTGCAGTAATCTTCGTAAATAGATAACATGTTGACGTATTTTTCGTCATCAGACATGATTCTAATATGAGGAGATAATGGAATAGCAATTGGTAATGTCAATTCAATGTTACGACGTCTAGCTTGAACATTTTTGGATAAAGCATCGTTGAAAATTCTAAATAATTGGAAAATACGTTCTTCTCTTCGGCAGTGACGGGCAGCTGGGAATTGAACTGCAAATGGATGTAAGCTACCATCATGTCCGCGAATAGTTATACGCTTGTAACAAGCAGTTGGACCACGGATCAATTCTAATGTTGGCAAGAATCTTTCAATCTTGATGAAATGGTTATTGCTTTCTTTATTCAACAAGTATTGACCTGGAATTTCAATGTCTTCAAACTTCTGGTGGTGGAACTGACTCAAATGTGGACAGACTCTTTCCAAATTAACTTTGCCAAAGCTTCTATCAAGTTTCTCTTCCAAGCAATCTTTCCATTTTCTCAACTTTGAAATATATGTTTCCAAATTTGGTTTACTTTGGATAATATCAATGTCAAATTCTTGTCTAATATGTCTTGGTAAAACGGTATCAGCAAATCTAATAATATTAGCCTCTGTTGCAGGTGGTAATCTAGCATCCTCCCTTGGGTTGGCCAATCTGTTGAAGTATTGAACACCATCGTTATACAAAGCAACAACTAATCGGTAAGCATCTCCATCATGGTTAGACTTGAATCTTTGACTGATTTGATCAACCAGTGATTCTAAAGATAAAGCTAATAATGGATAAGCAGTTTTGAGAATACCCATAATTTCTTCAACATGTTGCCATGGTTGACGTTGAGTACTAGGGGTTGAGGTTGGTGTAGTATTTGGCATGTTAGCTGGAGGAGGGGTTGGGGACCCAGCAGTTCCAGTAGCTGCACCTGGTGTGTCTTGTTTGGTCGCATCGGCACCAGTTGTAGGAGCAGAGTTGGTGCCATTGGCGGATCCAGAACGTTGCTGGTTTTGAGCAGTCATTTGACGTTGTAAAACAGCATAATCTTCTTTTGTAGTTCTCAATTGGAAATGCAAAGCTTGAGGATAAGACTTGGCAATACGAATTAGCACTTGACGAGCCAGTCTTGCTTCTCTGTGAGACAATGAAGTCAACAATTGAGGGATAAAAGTAACCCAGTGCCAAACTGGCATTTCACCTTGGTGAGATTCGAATGTGTCAGCAAGGGTACCAGTGGAGTCATCCAGACTAATCAACCATAAAATTCTGCACAAAAGTCTTCTAGCCTTGTTGTTCTTGTACAAACCGGCAGCTTGTAAATAACAACTGATAGCATGCTTAGCGTAGGCAATATCGTTGCTTTCTTTAAATCTAGCATCGTTGAAGAAACCCCATTCGGCCCAGGCCTTTGGTAAGTTTAGATCCAATTGAACAGCAGTAGCAAATGCTTGGTTAGCTTCATCTGGAGCATTCAGCTTGGCTAAGAACATACCCTTTAAAGTGATGAATTCTGCCTTCTGTTGAGCAGCAAAGTAGACCAAATTGGTGTTACTAATAACATCCAAACCAGTGTTTAATTCAGCAGGATTTTGGTAGTGGCACTTGGCTTGTTCACGTAATTTCAAGAATGCTTCTTGAATTTCAATATTTGGTAACGTGTAGATTTTAGTCAATTGGTTGATACAAACTTCGGACATGTTATGTTTTCTAGCGACATGAGCAAAACGGTTGATAACCCAAGCAATTTCATGATAACCTCTGAAGGCATAAGAATTGTTGTTGGTGTTGTTTTGTTGTAATGCAGGAATTAGAGGCATATAAACCTTGTTGATAACATTGAACGCATGTTGACGCCATGTGACCAAATCGTTCCAAATGTTGATATCATCCCAAGTGTTTGGCAGACGTTCTCTCCAAGCTTGTAAGACTCTCTTCAACTCTTGAGACTTAACATCCAAGTTTTGAGCAGTGGTAGTTGCCAAACTTCTGTAAACTTGGCTTGCTTCCATAAACTCGACATATTGTTGGAAAGTGTGTAACAAGGAAACATGTGAACTGGTGATTCTTTGTGGTAATGAATGCCACTTACGTAGAGCCAATTGAATACCTTCATCACAATATCTAGTAACATTTTGAATGGTCTCCTTATTGTGTGCATAGCCTTGTAAGCATAAGAATGTTTGGAACATTTGCCTTCTTGGAGTAGGAACATCCATGACAGTCTTGACAGATTGTTCAAGAGGTTCTCTATCAGAAATCCAATCAGCAACTCTCCAACCACATTCCAATAGCAAATCGGTAAAGCCTTCATGCTTTGCCAATTCTGTCAATATATCCCAGTGTTGCAACTTTTCAGCACACAAAATCCAGTTGTCTTCCCATAAAGCGTACTCGGACTCACTGTACGGTAAGACACCACTTCTAGCTTTGATTTGAGCGTTCTCATAAAGTTGAATACCCTTATCCCATAAACCAATTTGTTCATAAGAAAGAGCAGCATTGGTTTCGAAGTACTTGGCTCTTCTTCTCCATAAACCATAGAACATATCGTCTTCTTGTAAGTTAGCATACATTTCAACTAATGCATCCCTATTGGTTTCCCGAATCTTTGAGTTTTCGGTAATTGGATCAGATTCGATCTGTTCCAGAATTCTAACACCTGAATACCAAGCATCGTAGTTCAAACCTAGATACTTAACTAGATGAGCTGGTAGTTGTAAGTCTTCACACTTACCAGCAGCTTCAAGCATTGTGTGGATAACGTTTGGCTTACCATCTTGTTGTCTAACGTGATAGTCCTTAGAAAGTAAGGTAACAAATGAATGTAAGAAATCAGTCTTATCTCTGTTATCAATTGAATTGTAAGCAATAGGGAATAATGAACACCAAGATTTATGGATAGTTTCTGGACTTTGGTAAGAAATATCTAGCAATGGTGTAATGATATCCTTTGCTTTAACTTTCAAGGAAGAGGAAATGAACTTGATATGGTTAGCAACAAACTTCGAAACGTCATCAGTAGCCGTAGCTGGTGTTTGACCTTCAGCAAGTGGTGGTAAAGCTTGGGTGATATCAGATAGAGCAGCTAGTTGGTGCTCTCTGGGAGCAAATTTAACGTCATAATCGAAATCAAACGATCCATACAACAATTGAGCAGCTTGGTTCAGCCATGGGTATTCGGCTAAATATTCCCAATTTTGTTCACGAATGATGTAGAATAGCCTCTTGCTTAAATCCTTTTCTAGAGAATTATCCATAATGGACATCAGTTCTTGACGAATGGAAACTTCTGATAATTTAGTTCCAACTAAGAAAGGATGTTCCATTCTAACAGTCAATTCAGTACAAGTCAATGATTCATCTTTGAAGATATCAACAATAATTTGGTAGAATGCTTTTGCCAAACCAGGGTCACCTTTCATTTCAAAGACCATCATCTTGGATAGAATACCAGCCTTTTCCTTGGTGGTTGGGAATAATTCATTCTTAGCAAATACCCAGCCTCTAGCAATGTGAACGATCTTCATTAGCAAGTCCTTGTCAACGGATCTATCAATTAGCTGAACCAATAGTGATAAGAAAATTCTTCTTTGATCACCAAGAGCCGAAATTCTCATAGAGGAGAAGTTCAAAATCTTTTCTAGTAACTTGGTAGTCATCTTAGCTTCGTAGTCACTCATATAACCGTTTGAATCAGTGTTGTTGTATTGTCTATTTTGACTTGCAATTGCAATGTGATCTTTAACCAATTTACTCAATGTTCTCATAATCAATGGAATCAATGGGTTCAATGAATCTGGTTTGTATTGGGCTAGAGTCCACGACAGAGTAATACCAGCAGCAACAGAGTTCATACTGTTCAAATCCTCAGAAACAGCTGTGGCTAAGAAGCCAAGGAAGTTTTTGACATCTTCAGGTTGGTCCTCTTCTAATGGAGAGATTTCAACCTTGATGGCCTTCAAAATGATTCTCAAAACCTTTTGTAAGACTTCTTGGATATCATGATTATCTGAACGGATACACTTTTCTAATAGCTTCTGTAGGTACGCCAAGTTTGCAACAATCCATTCGGATGTCTTCCATTCTAATGCAACGCCTAAAACTTCTAATGCATTTAAGCAGTAGCCTAAAACATTACTTGTGTTGAAATCAGCGGTGATTAAGAAACGTTCAAAGAATGCCAATTTGACAGTAACTTCTGGCCAATAACTTGGTGATAGCAAAACATGAAGAATGTTTAAAGCACGTTGGCCTAACTCGTTCTCAGATGCTCTGTGTTGACAAATACAGACGTATCTAATCAAAAAGGTGATACACGTTTCTCTTTGGCCAAATGGAACTGTGTAAACATCAGCTGATTCCTTTGTTTCAGTGGTCTTTCCTTCGTTTTCTTCATCAACATCCATCATATCAACATCAGCATCTTTGTCAGGTTCCACTTCTTCTTTAATGGACTTGGCCTCTTGCTTGGATCTAGTCTCCCATTTCAAAATTAAATCAGCCATGTCAATGGCAAGAACTTGATTCTCAGCAGAACTGTTGTTCAAAATAGTTAACTTACCCATAGCAGTAATAATGTTTGGGATAAAATGATCCCTAGCAACGTAGAATAGGTCTGAATGATGAACAATGAATTGATAAACATTCAAGACTTGAGTAACATTAAAGCCATCTTCTGATAGAACACGACGAGACCAGTTCAACCATTCCATAGTAGAGCCAATTCTTACTTCCAAAACAGGAGCCAAAATATCTAATGCCTGTCTAGCTAGGTATCTAACATCAAGTTGATTAGCCCTCAATAAAGCAACAAAAACTTGGGTAACCAACTTAGAAGGAGTATCGAATGAGGAAATAAAGTAAGCAGTAGAAACATAGGCAGCTTGTTTTGTGATCAAATCATCAACAGTGATTAAGTTCCAGTTGAACTTGATGATTTCCTTCTTTGATTCAGAAACAACTTCAGGTGCAGACTTGACTAGTATCGCAGTTAATTGAAGTAATTCAAGTCTGTAAGTATCAATAGCACCAAGTTCCCTAACAGACATTGGGTCGGTTATCTTCTTCCAAACCTTTTCGGTAACACTTTCAATCCAGTTAGGAGCATCGTCCTTGATATCAACTAAAGCTGATAAGTCATTATTGGTGTGGATTTCATAAGCACAGATTGGAATGAAGATATTTTTGATCAAATAAACCTTGGACTGTAGGCAGAATGAATCTTCACTAGAGCTTTCAATAACTTGTTTCAAGTATAATTGACGGAATTTGACATCAGTGGATTTAACAATATCGTTGTAAATGAAGTCAGAAACCTGTGAGGTGAAAGTTAAGTTTTTTGAACAAATGTAATCGATAACCTTGATTGTAGTTTCGGCAGGCGATTGGTTCAATCTCATAAAGCTGACATAAACTTCTTGTAACTTGGTGAGAGTTTGATCCAATTGGAAATGAATTGGTGAAACCAATGGGGAAGTCTTCTTATGTTCAAGACAGGTTGATGAAACTTCTAATAACTGTTGTAGTAGCTCACCCTGTCCCTTTAGCCACTCGGAGTCTTGGGATCCAATAACAGCTACCAGATCAACCAGATTGGCAAGCTTAACATACCTTATTTCACTGTTATTTTCTTCTGAAAGGGATTGAACAAATGAGTTAATTTGGTCCTTAACCTTATCACGCAAGTTTGTTGACTCTGGCAAACCGACAAAGTAAGCAAATCTAGCCCCATAAACCTTAGAAGAGAATTTTTGTTTGAAGTAAGTTGCTGAATGATCGCCAAATCTGTCCAAGAATTTGGCAATCGAAGCTCTAAATGGAGAGATTTGGTGACGACGTAAGTTAGTTTCCAAGTATAATAATGTGTTCAATAACTCTTCCATGAAAGTGAAAGCCTGTGATGGCAACAAGTGGAAAATGTTCAAAATAGCAACAATGATTTGAACAGTGGGATTGTTATCAAGTTCTTGTAAAGAAATTCTCTGTAACGCTGGTGGTTGAGCCCATGCCATTAAATGATCCAATAGTTTTCTACCGATTTCAACCTTGAAGTAAGAAATCAAAAGTTCAAGTAAACGAGATAAAGCTTCTAAACCAGAGACAGTCAATTTCTTGTGATCGGACAAGTTCATTAGCATTGGTCTCAAACCACTTTGTAGCAATTCCTTTGGTAACTTTGAATTTTGTGACAAAACTTGCTTCAAACCAGCATGAGCAGCATTGATAATCTTTGAAGATTTAGCACACAAAGTCTTGAAGAACACTCCAAGAATTCTGATTCTGATTTGTGGATTACCATTTGAGAATGCAGGCTTGGTTAAAGCCAGCGACAATAACTCGATACAAACAACTCTTAGTTTGACTAATTGTTCTGACGTTCTATGTTCTGAGATTCTATGAGCACTAATCAATGATTCATCATCAGCGTCAACTAATGCAAGAGCTTCGGATAGTAGCCTGTTTAATTCATCGTTGAAATCCAAGAAAGTGTTTTCTAAACCTAAGCAAAAAGTGATAGCATCAATGTTACCAATTTGCATGTGGAATGGTAAAGCACGTAACGGCTTACCGAAGATAGGAGCTAAAAGGATACCTTTACTTGGTGAAATCATAGTAGCAATAGGAACTTGTGTCACTTCTGATAAGACAGATAAAGCACTTTGAGCAGTATCTCTAACATTTGGATTTGAGTTACTCAAATCAAATACAATTTGACTGACAACTGATTGAAATGGTTGTTGGAAAACAGCTTCTTTAGAAACTTCCTTATTACAGTCCTTAAGTAGCTTCAAAACCAGATCCTTAGCAACTTTGCAAACTTCAGCTGGGACATCAGCTGGGGTATCTCTCAAAACAAAGAACATTGCTCTCGAAATCTCCAACTGTCTTAGAGAGAAATAACTAACTGGCATGCCGATATCGTTGACCATAGTTTGCAACCCTAAACAGCCACCAAGTTTACTGTAATATGCTTCTTCAAAACAACAATGAACAAACTTGGAGCACATTCTTCTAATTGGTAAGAATTTAATGGCGTCATCAACTGAACCAAACAGAGTCACACAGGCATTAAAGATAGTCTTGATAGATTCAATACCAACATCACGAACAGCTTTGATGTGGAAACTTAAAGCATAAGAAATGGCATCGAAGATGGTGCTTTCGTTCAACGAATTCTTACCTTCATGGTTATTCACGGTGAACTGGCGGTTAAACTTATAGGCATCAACAACGGTTCGGCCAAAGTACAATAAAACATAATGTTCACAAATACCTTTGATCAATAGTTCAGCTTCTTCTTTAACTTCATCAATCGAAACAGAGTAGAACAAAGCTTCCAATAGCTTAATCAATAAATCTTCTTGTCTGGTGAATTTTGACATATCTTCAACTTCGTCGGCTTCCAAATGCAGTGTATCAGCAACTTTCTTTTGTTTCTCTTCATCGTTAATATATTGAATAACTTGAGCAATTTTACCAGCAAAATCGTCAGGAATGTCCTCAGATTTGATAAACAATTTCAAAATTGAACTCAAGTATCTGAATGCGCTTATTCTGTAATGTAATTTGTAACGAACATTGACCAATGTGTTCAACGCAGTTGAAACACCACCAGTCATAGAAACTGGAGTTTCTTTTGGTAAGCCCTCGATCTTAAACAGAGCCTCAATTTCTTGATTAGATGGGGTCTGAGAAGCCAGATCTTGGTGTAATCCAATGAAGTTTCTATTTCTACCACCTAACTTACCCAAAATACGGAAAGTTGTGTGAGAGTGTTGATGGTAGTAAGGTAATGGTCTTAAATGCTTCCATAAAGCTTTCATAACGTCTTCAATAACAGGTTCAATGATAGGGTCAAAGTATTCGGCGGTTAAATTATCGACACATAGTTCTAAAGTTCTTAAACCTTGGCTAATCAATTCTTGCGAACCATTCAAAGCATAAACTAGTGGTCTCATCAAATAGCTCAAATGAGGAACCAAAACGCTCAATCTAACTGGAACAGTCAAACATAATTCGACGTAGATATCTCTTTCTTGTGGTCTTCTTGCGGTTTGGATTAGTCTATTCAAAGATTCCAATAAAACCTGTAATAGCGGTAGTATTTCTTTGTATAATGCTTCAAATCTACCACCACCAATACTTCTAAACAAAGTTCTTATCAAGTAAAAGTAAACTATTGGTTCTTTTGCAGTTGTTGTATATTCCAACGATTTCAGAATCATTTTGTTCAAGTGAGGTAAAATAACACTTTCGTTGGCAGTCGGGAATAAGTTAACCGACATAAAACATAATTTGAATAATCTAATTAAAATGTTAGATTTTATTATATCCATTTCGCCCAATTCATGTAGTTTCGACATGACGAAAATGATCAATATACCCGAGAAGTTTGATGTAGTAATTTCACTAGCAAGGAAAAATTGAGGGATATGTAATAAAGCAGGATTTCTCAACATAGCTTCAAACATATTCTCTAGCTCAGATTGAACAATTTCATTAAATGCGGCAGGTTCAACGTAGATAAACATAGTTGCAAAAATTTCCATCAAGTCTTTTTCTTCCTTTGACGAGGTGATCGGTAAATTTGGACCACTGACGTCGAATGATTGTCTCAGAGCTGAATTCATTATAGCTGGTTTTGAGCTTTGGAAAAACTTTAATCCTGAAATACACTCTCTGAACAGCTTCTTTAAAATGTTTAACTCTTCATCAGATGTGATTCTGGCACAACCATTCCATGCTTGCAGTGCATAGTCCTTTGGTGGGGGTGGGTTACAGTTTCTGAATCCATAGAAGACAGATTTTAAAAATGTCATTAAAGTTTTAAAGAGGTAACGTGCATTTTCCAATGGATCTTGTGAAGGAGCTTGAGAAATTGAGATGGGGAGCTCTCTGTTGATATCGCTCATAAGGAATAGCTTATCATGTTCTTCGGTGTCGGGTTTCTTGTCAATATCCATGGCATCTGTTTGATACAATGCCGTTATCGATACTGATACTGGCTCTAATGAAGATGCTGTATTGCGGTCTTGTTCGCTCTCTTCATAATTTGAGTCCAGTGCTTTTCCTGTAAGTAGTTCAGATTGCTTTTGCCATTCTTCTTTTTTGGCTTTCTTTCCGTCCTTGGATTTGATGTATTTGTAGTGTTGTTGCATGATGTCCGTATATTGAATGTTGAGCAAGTTAAATCTCTTGACGAAAGCATCGATCATGATCAAAAATAGTTGTCTTGCTTCTGCTTTATTTTCCATCTTGAGAATTCTATCAACCAAGTTTAATAACAACTTAGCACTCATGATGTGAACAGTTTGCGCTAAGGAATTGTCCTGTAAATGTTGACAATAAATTTCAACACTCTTCCATATTTGTTGGGGGGTAAGTTCACCATTAACGTGGATGAAATCGGCAACAATTGAATATGCTAATGGTCTTAAAGTTTCATGGGCTGTCAAACCCTCACCAATGATAACACTGTCATCAAATAACATATCAATCTTCGGCAAAAATGAGGTTCTGAATTCAGTCGATAAAATGTGCCTCGTGGCGTGTAAAAGCTCTCTTCTAGCAGCAGCTAATTCGCATGGGCAATCTTGAAGTAGTCTTATGATTAAGTCTGGAATCTCTTTGTGGTATGGCTCTAAAGCTTTTCCAGCGCTTCTACGGATAAACACGTAAGCTAAAAAGGATGCTGCTTTAACTTGACCCACAATGAAGTCCCCATATAGTGATCTATTCTTAATTTCTGGAGAAACTGATGTGACGTATTCACCTTTGGCGGCCGCTGCTTCGTGTGCTTCTTTTTGTTTTGAGGCTTGTAACTTCAACAGTCCAATAACTTGAGGGATAAACTTGTGAATTGAAGAGTCAATAATTTCTTTGTAAGGGGAGTATAACGAAACCATAGTAATTGGACATTCTGTGACCATCTTGAATGAATGGGTAGCCTTGAATAAATGCTTGGAAGACATTTCATCGCTAGTGAACTCATCTGGAGATGATGAAAGTAGTGGAGTTGAAGGGTCGTTGGCTGATTGACTACCAAATTGCTCTTCAACGACTTGGGGTATATTAGTGTAGACTTCTTGAAGTAAGTCAATGAACTCTTGAACCTTTCCTGATAAGTTTGGTTTGTAGGACTTATGCAAAGACGTAATGATTTTCATACATTGAATACCGTTTTCTTCGTTTTCTTCCTTGATTAGCTTCATTAAAACATCAAGTATATCAGTTGCGTATGGTAATAATGTTTCGTTTGTTGGTAGTCTGTGGATGATATCTAATATTAAATTTCTTAGTTTCTGTTCAGGGGACGTAGAGATAAAGCTGATTGGAACATCTTCCAATTGCTTGAAAAAGATTGGAACCAATCTCTTCAAAAACTGTTCGTACTCTTGTGCACCATTGTACGTCTCCAGTGTATCACAAAGTTCGGAGAAAACTGAATGTTTCTTTCTATAATCTAGAGATTCATCTTGTATTCTCGATACAAAAGTATCTAAATGATCCATGTACGAAGTCATTGTCAGTGTCTAATACCTTTGGAATGGGAATGAACGGCGTTTCAATGAGTTATACGTATAGCTGGATCAAATATAGTATAATTACATGTGCTATATGTATCTGTAAGAAGGTTATATAGCTATAATTCGACGTGTTTTGACGAAGTTTCTTGTTTGTTATACAGACGAAAGCACAATCGGAGATGCCTCCATAGTTAAGACGCACAGTAAAAAGATCGAAAACTCAAGGACGAAAAAAGTGGGAACTTGGAAAATTTTGAAGATATGTAAGTCACGTGACTTGTGTCGTAGAAGTACACGACTTTGAGCATTTTGTCAAGTTTTTGTTTATTCTGCTTTGTCTAGGGAGCTAGTGACCTCTTTGGTGAGTAATATTATATATATATATAAACACTTGTTGAAGTTTCACGAAATAGTACATAGGTCACAAGTATAAAAACCACTGAGGGAAATAAAAATTAAAAGGATTGTAAATATAAAAAAGGAATTAGTTTTCAGCTTCAGCATCGGAATTGATTTCGTTACCTCTTCTACCTTTAAACGCTAAACCAGGGATATAGTTAGCATATAAATTGTCAACTTCTTCCAAAGATAAGCCTTTGGTTTCTGGAACAAAGGCCCAAACAAAGACAAAGGAAAATAATAAACAACCAAAGAAAACAAAACCATAAGCAAAGTGAATAGCGTTGGTAATAAATGGGGTGAAAAATGTAATCAAGAAACCCCAAATCCAGTTGGCGGAGGTGGCAATAGCAATACCCTTAGTTCTGATTCTTAATGGATAAGTTTCAGAAATGACAACAAATACAGCTGGACCCCAAGTAGTAGCAAAGAAAAAGATAAAGAAACAAGCTAAGAAAATCATGGCATTGCCTGTTGATTGATCGGCATTGACGCCAAATTCACCTGGGTACAAGCAGTTAACACCAATAGCGGCGAAAACAACAATACAAGCACCCATACCAGCAGAGCCACATAACAAAGTCATTCTTCTTCCAAAGTGGTCAACAATGTACAAAGCTAAGAATGTTGAAGCAAAATTAACAACAGCCAAGATGATTGAAGTTTCATAAGAATCTTCTAAACCAACAGATCTGAAAATGGTGTTACCGAAGTAAAAGAAAAAGTTTGCACCAGATAACTGCTGTAGTGATTGTAACATTACACCAACAAATAGTCTGTAGAAAATTTTTGGTTTACCGGTAATTAACTCACCCCAAGAAGCACTACCAGCAATTCTTTCGGTTTCAATAGAATTGTAAATCATTTCTACTTCGTTGGTAACAAATTCAGAAACAATGTCAACTTTGTTGACAGTAGATATAGAAGTCTTTGCTTGATCCATTTTATTCTTTTCAATCAAATATCTTGGTGATTCAGGCATGTAAGCCATACCGATAATTAATAAAATGGCCCAAGCAAAGCATAATCCTAAAGGAATTCTCCATTCTCTTGAGTCACTGTAGTTGTGAACAGTACCATAAGTGGTGCAGTTACCTAAAAAGATACCAGCGGTAATCATAAGCTGATAACAGGAGACTAATGTACCTCTGATTTGCTTTGGTGAAGTTTCACTGATGAACATTGGGCACAAAACGGAGGTGGCACCAACAGCCAAACCAGAAATAATTCTACCAACAAAAAATTGAATCCATGACTCTGTTGAAGCAATTTGAACAGTGATACCAACAATGTAAACGACCATGGTCATCATTAAGCCCCTCTTTCTACCAAACTTCTCACCTAATCTACTTAAAGTTGGACCACCAATTGCACAACCAACGTTAAAGATAGAAATAATTAAGCCAGTTCTAACTTTTGATAAATAGTATTCACCGTCATTGTCAACTTGGCCAAATCTGGACTTGAAATCGTCCATGTTGACAAAACCAGAAATGGTGCCAGTATCCCAACCAAAGACAAACCCACCGAAAGCAACTAAGCTGCACATCAAGCCAACTAGCAAATGGCTGGTGTCTGTGGTTTCAACAATATCTAAAACATTATCGCTTTTTTCAATCTTCATTTCGGTTGCTGAATTTTTAACTTGTATTGAAAGGACAGGTGACAAACCATCAACTGTAGGCTCAGTACTTTTTGAATTTAAAGTTGAGGTGTTTGGGGAGACAGACATTATTCAACCAGTTATTTAACCAAACCTTCTTTTCAAAAGAATGCCAGTCAAAAGCGATCCTGTAATTTTTGAAAAGAAGGGTCATGAAAGCAGTATTTATAAAGAAACATCAAAGCAACAGATGTTATGGTTTTTTTCTGGTCTCTCCAAACAGAACAATATACAACTTCTCCGAGGACATTTTTTAATAGAGGGTTTACTGTAATCCTATTTACTAAAAACAATCTGACGGCTGATGTATCAAGCAGCTAATTTCATTAGGATCGATTTGTGAATTACCTAGCTGTAATCTGTTAAAAAGGTGATGTAGTTTATAGCTGGCTGTGCAACTTTTGGGGTAGTGTTCTGTTCAATATTTACAACAAGAAAGTTGTCATCATATATTGCTTAACAAAAATACCCAAACACTCTCTTCATCATTTACGTCGTTATGTGTTCAAATGGCAGCTGAATGTTGTTCGAAAAGGTATTTTCAGAGTGACTAAGAATTATAAAGACAAATTTAATCGGAGAACTGAAACTTTGCTAAAGAAATTTATAGAAAATTATGAGCACCTTACTAAACAGAACATTTCTTGATTTTTTAGAACTTTACGGTTGATCGGGGTTTTAATGCCAATACAGCAAATAACAAATTGTTACTCTCCATAATCGAAGTTATATGTTTTAAACTATAAAAATCATACTAATGACTATAGATAATTGCATAACTCTATATAAAAATATCTAGCCATCATATATTAATGGCGGAAGGCTTTATTATTAAAAATCTTTATGTCCTTGACTTTCCACCATCAGGTCCCATAGCTTCCTATATTGCTTAACTACTTCTAAATATTCGGCAACTGGTATCATTTCTCTATCTCCTGTACTTTTAACTAAAACTTCTGGTGGAACGAAGAATCCACTGTTTGATGAAATCTCTCTTAATGGCATTGATTGCTGGCTTGAACCTTCAAAGATATTTTCAGATTTGTTGACAGCTTCTTGGGCCTCAATAATCAAGTTTTTGGCAACTTGATTTATTGCAGGATTTTGTAAATTAAAATCATCGAAGATAAAGATATCATCCTGTTCAGTTTGACCTGACGCAACAGGGGACTCAGATGGGATGGTTTCTTGACACTTTTCTACACCTGGCGATTGGTTCCCGTGATTCTTGTTTATTGGTGTGACAGATCCTATTAAATTATAAATACCACTCTTTTCATTTTCTGGTGGTGTAAAGTATTCAGCTTGATCCCCGTTTTCTTTTCCACTCAGCGGCTCGGTTGTAAAGCTATCTGAGTCGTCGGATATAATACCTTTTTCAAATAAGTTCCAAACACCCTTTTTCATAACCGAACTATAGGAAGATTCTGACTTTTTTGGAATAACGTTGGGCTCAAACTTACTTGATAAAAAAGAAAGAGTAGTTGTTTCATTATTTGAAAAGTTACTTGTAATCCTTTTTGAAGGATATATCTTGTCGGGTTGCTTAGTTGGTGATAATTGTTGCTTCGAAGGCAGGCTTTGACGAGTAGGCGATCTTATTGAATTTGCCTGAGAACTTGATGGTACTGATAATCTATTAATAACATCCGTAAATGGGTAAGCATAGAACTGTGAAGTTTTGCTCTTTCTTATTGACGAATAAGTTGGGAGTGCATAATGGGGGTACTTTCTGTCACTGGAACCTGGAGTCTCCGGAACCAGTGAGTTTCTTTTCAATGCCATTGTTAACAAATGTATGAGTAATAAGCAGAACTCCAACAATTATAACTAAAATCGATCTCAAGAAAGAATATACTTCTCTTGAACAAACATTTTTCCTTTAAATGTTGGGTAAGACCGTAAACGCTATCCTCCCTCCAACAAACAGGTATAAAAACACAAATTACGTAATAAATTACGATAAATTAATTTATTCACGACTTTCTCAAAATTTTCCTTTAAAATATTTTTTTTTTAATCTTGTTAAACATATCAAATTTATACCTTTATATGAATAGCTGATAGCATTTTGGAGAGGTTTATAACAACAGTTCAAAGCAACATCAATATATAGACGAAGATAATATACAAATATGGGTAAGGCCAAGAAGACAAGAAAGTTTGCTCAAGTCAAACGTACCATAAGCAGCAAGAATGATCCGAGAATGAAAGACAACCAAGCAAAGCCAAAGAGACCAGAACAAGATAAGGAGTTAGTCAAAGCTGTACCACAAGTGTCTTCAGCATTGTTTTTCCAGTTTAACGAAGCTATAAAACCACCATATCAAATCTTAATTGATACCAATTTCTTCAACTTCAGTATACAGAAAAAAGTTGATATAGTCAGAGGTATGATGGATTGTCTATATGCTAAATGTATTCCAATTGTTACAGATTGTGTGATGGCCGAATTAGAAAAATTGGGACATAGATATCGTATAGCTTTAACATTAGCCAAAGATCCTAGAATAAAGAGATTAACATGTTCTCATAAAGGTACCTATGCCGATGATTGTTTGGTGCATAGGGTTATTCAACATAAGTGTTATATCGTTGCCACTAACGATGCTGACTTGAAGAGAAGAATCAGAAAAGTCCCTGGTGTTCCAATCATGAGTGTTGGTAATCATGGTTATGTTATTGAAAGATTACCGGATGTCTTTTAGAGATATTGGAAAGACTATGAGTATTAGAAGATTTGAAGATGTTTTACGGTGTTTTGACTTTCCACATGTGAGTCGTTTTTTGCATTTTAATATCCATTTTATCGTTGGTATATTATACTGAAGGTTGATTTTTGTATAGTACCTATAAGGGATATAGCTACTGGTGTACATTAATATATAATTTGTTTCGTAATAACTATTTTCTAAAGTAAATATGTAGAATGCAGCATTAGATGACTTAGTCTTTTGTCAAACAGATTCTCAATGAACGACAATTAAAATATTACCTTATGATTACTTCTTAGTTTTTGGTACCTGTCTTTTATGTAATCGCCATATATGAAGGATTTAACCAGAAATGTCAAATTTTTGTGGACTCTCGATTGGTTGACTGACTCTCTATAGCTCTTCAAGTCAACTATAATTTTTGTCGCGTTGAATAAGTTCCCCGGTGTGAGATTTTGATGTACCGCCGCATGGAAAACTTTCTTTGTTTTAACAAATTTACTTGAAGACACAAAGTCAAACTGCTATTTTTCAAACAGAAGATGTCAAGATAATGAACCTAAACAATATTACAGTAAACTACAAACAACGAAAATATTCAACATGCTAGCTTTATCTTTCAGTCGCCAAAATTTGCAAAAAATTAACTACAGCGATCGAATCTAAAAATATGAATGCTACCAGGTTAGCTTAACAGAACAAATCAAAAACTAAAAACGGAAGAAAGGACAACAGTTCACAAAAATGAAAATGTGGTACAAATAAAAGTGGATATTCAATTCAAACAGCCTTAATTACTTTGTTTGGTTTTTGAGGTTTGAATTGTATCTGTTTGCAACGTATAGGTCACTCAGAATCTGTTCTGTTTGGATAACGAACAGTGTTATAACTTATAAATACCAACCGATTTCAATGCCCAGATTATAATAAAACGGGCCCACATATATACTCTTTGAATGGTTATTTTCCGTTGTCTTCAAGCTTCATTACTCAACATACAAACTAAAAACTCCGTAATGTCCAACTCTACCATCTCCCCCGTCACCAATACAATTTCCACCGGTATCGCCAAATTACAAGCTATAAGCAGAACCGCCCACACTATTGCAGGCACAGCAGTTGTTTTTGATCCAAACAATGATGCCTCAACTGAAGTTGTTGTCGATTATAATACTGATACTATGCCTGATACTCAACCTGATGTTGACTGGCTGTTAACTAGCATGAGATATATCGGTTATGTGCTATCTGCTTTCTTTATCCTAGTTATTGTCTATTTACTTGGAATGCTTGGTAAATCTTACATGGCAAGAAAGAGAAGGGAAGAGGAAGAAAGTATGAACTTTAACAAGCAAACAACTCTCTTAGAGTATGATGCTTGAGGATTTTTTTTACAAAGGTAAGCTCATAATTTAGGAAGATTTACTCATATCTTCAGACAATTCAAAATTCTTTATTCCTGATTTATTTGCTATTAAAGTTCAATTGGTTTTTATAAGTTTTAAAATTGTTGTTGCTTTTTGTTAAATAGGATTTCCAACTTAGGTAGATTTAATACCACATTTTGATAATTTGTATCCAACTCGATCGATTTTTAGCCAGTACTTTTAAACTGGCAGTAAAAAAACTAAAATGGCTCAGTTAAACAAAAAACGAATGAATGATTAACATTTCTTAACGTAACTATAAAAGGTGACCAAAAGTGTAGAATAAGAGACCACTTGAAGGGAGATCTTTGAGAAACCAGTTAAGGCAGCACTTCTTATGTCACGTGATTTCCCCTGTTCAAGGTAGACGATCGACTTAAAGAAAAGTCAACTAAAATTAACGTCCATGAGGTGCGGTGGGAAGCTTCCTGATCGATATCTAATAAGCTTGTTTAGTTTGCCCTAGTACTTCGATTTTAATTGAACCGTACAACTTGCTTTTATCGCTTACAGTCCAATTGCAAAGAATCAACCAGAAGAAATACCAATAACAACTTAAATCCCCAAAAAATGTCACTGGAAGATAACATTGCGCTATTAATGGGAATGGGTTTTGAGCCTGAAGTTGCAAAAGATGCATTAGAAAGATACAATAACAACGTTGAACAAGCAGTTGACTTCATTTACTCCGATTTTCCTTCTGAGTTGCCGTCATATGATAGTCAAGCTGTTGATGTTGTACCAATTGGATCTGAATCGTATGGTCCCCAAAATATGAATGCTTCTGAAGACTCAGGTAGAGGCACTGGTGTCAATCATTCAGACGACTATCCGAATTCCCAAGATGGCAGAACCGCATCCACTGCGATTCATATCGAAGATGACGTTAAGTCCAAACTATCAAGCTATGTGCAGGACAATATGGAGATGCAGCACATTGAAGACCAAGAGAATATAGCAATTGATGATATACCGCCTTTATATAGTTGTTTTGATGACATCCCAAGAATGTTGAGAAATCCAGAGATACCACCTATATTAATGCCATCTAGAGCAGAATACATTGAAGGCTACTTAGCTCCGTTACTAATGATACTTTGTAACGTTGCTGAATTTAGAAATTTGGTATTGACACACGAGTTTCCGAACTATGGGTATGCACCATTGTGGTGGAAGACCGAAAAGTGTTTAGCTAGTCCGATGGTGACACAAGAGATTCAAAGATTGGTTGCATTTTTAACTGGCGATTCACACAGAGCCTTTTCATCGATTAGAAATTTAATTGACGCTGCTGGTAAAGTTGTTAATGAAGATTTTGATACCACTTCTGATTTCTTGAATTTTGTGTTCAAAGATTTAATAGGGATGTTTGGACAAGCAAACTATGATCTAAAAGCAAGGATTTCAAAGTTGTTTTCATCAACGTATTTAAATATTGAAACAAGTGATACTCAATCTTACAAAGTTTTCACCGTGGAAAGATCACATTTTGACACAACTATTTATAGAATAATGCACAGTATTTTATGGGATGTCGATTTCAGCACGCTTGGTCAAAATAGTTTCAACGAGTTTAGTGACGTTTTGACCATCAGTTTTGATAGTTATGGAGATACGATGCCCAAGGGCTTTGACTTGAGTGAAGTATTTTACCCCCATATTTATACCCCTGATTATCAATACCAAGTTCGTGACGCCTACGATAAATTGCAGCAAAATAAAGCCACCACACATAAATTGAATTCACAAACTTTACAAATGAGAGCTTACAAAGGTAAGAAAGTTCCTGGTCTATTGGAAGGTACTCTTAAATATTTGGAGTCGTTATCGGATACAGATGTTGAAGTTAAGAATGCATTTGATGAAATTAGCACAGTGAGAGACCATATCACTTCGTCTATTCAAACGAATAACGAAAAGATTAATTCATTAGGAAAGGAAAGGCAAAATATCGATTTGTATGATATTGATTATTTACTTGGAGATTTGAAAGCAAAATTGGAACCGTGGCTTTTAACTGGTATAATCATCAACGAGAGGCAATTTTGCTACTTGTCTAAAAATGAGAATGGTGATCATAAGTGGCTTTTCTTCTACTATGAGATGTTTGAGGGTAGAGATTACAATGTGAATGAGTTAGATTTTGCCGACTTGGTGAAACAAATCAAGAACTATACGACATCTGAATTTGAATCAGGAATGGTTTTAATCTACGTTAGGGAATCTGTGTTTAACTCGACCGAGTATATTCCGTTGAACGGCAAGCTATCTGAATTCTTAAACAAGGATAATGAGTGTTTGGCGTCTGATTTGGATGCTTATTCTAAAACCAGAGAAGGTTCTGAGACAGCTGCTACTGATGTATTGAGCGATACAACTGATCAATTCATCGAAGCTGTTGATGAAGGCAGTGATGGCGAGCATGTTGACCGTACAATTGCTTTGGACTCTGACAGTGACAAGGATGAGCGGCTAGTGGATATGTAGATATGAGATATAAATCAATGAGCCAATTAAGTAACAAAAGAAAAAAAGGGAATATGCTCCCTCCGCACAAATCACGCGCCCTTGTGCACTGCTTAAATACCGCTGTAAAAGAAACCCGCGCATAAAAACTGGCAGGCTTCAAAGTTGAACCGATTTCAACAAAGCGAATTCGATTTCATTCGTTGAAAAGTTTGCCATACTTCAATCAAACCACTGAACCCACTAATCACAGAGTACTTAATTCTGATCTGGTTATTCCTTCTCCACCTTAAGTTTAAAACTCAAAATGTCTATTCGTGCTTTAAACGTTTTCAGAACATTAGGTAGATCAGTTTTGACTGCTGCTGCTTCTGCTCCAAAATGTGGTCCAACCGCCTTTGTCAGATATGCTTCTGCTTTCGACAGATCCAAACCTCACGTTAACATCGGTACCATTGGTCACGTCGATCACGGTAAGACTACTTTAACTGCTGCCATTACCAAGGTTTTATCAGAATCCGGTGGTGCTGCTTTCTTAGACTATGCCTCCATTGATAAAGCTCCTGAAGAAAGAGCCAGAGGTATTACCATTTCTACTGCCCATGTTGAATACGAAACCGCCAATAGACATTACTCCCATGTTGATTGTCCGGGCCATCAAGATTATATTAAGAATATGATTACTGGTGCTGCTCAAATGGATGGTGCTATCATTGTCGTTGCTGCTACTGATGGGCAAATGCCTCAAACTAGAGAACATTTGTTATTAGCCAGACAAGTTGGTGTCCAAAACTTAGTTGTTTTCGTTAACAAGGTTGATACTATTGAAGACGAAGAAATGTTAGAATTAGTTGAAATGGAAATGAGAGAATTATTAACTTCATATGGTTTCGATGGTGACAACACTCCAGTCATTATGGGTTCCGCTTTATGTGCTTTAGAATCTAGACAACCCGAAATTGGTGTTCAAGCTATTCAAAAGTTGATGGCTGCTGTTGATGAATACATTCCAACCCCTGTTAGAGATTTTGACCAACCATTCTTATTACCAGTTGATGAAGTTTTCTCTATTTCCGGTAGAGGTACCGTTGTTTCCGGTACTGTCGAAAGAGGTACTTTAAAGAAGGGTGAAGAAGTTGAAATCGTTGGTGGTAAGGGTGAACCTTTAAAGACCACTGTTACTGGTATTGAAATGTACCACAAGGACTTGGAGAACGCTCAAGCTGGTGACACCCCAGGTATCTTGTTAAGAGGTATCAAGAGAGAACAAATCTCAAGAGGTATGATCTTAGCTAAGCCAGGTTCATTGAAGGCCCACGACAAGTTCTTGGCTTCCATCTATATCTTAACTAAAGAAGAAGGTGGTAGACACACTCCTTTCTCTGAATCTTACAGACCACAAATGTACATCAGAACCTCTAACGTTAACGTTGAATTAAAGTTCCCAGATACCGAAGAAGATCACTCTAGACAAGTCATGCCAGGTGACAATGTTGAAATGGTCTGTGAATTATTACACCCTGTTGCTTTAGAAGTTGGTCAAAGATTCAACTTAAGAGAATCTGGTAAGACTGTTGGTACTGGTATGATTACCAGAGTTTACTAAACACTTCGCTTTTAGTGAATAATAAAAAATTCTAAATATTTTGTTTAAAGTCTGTGTTTTGAAAAGCTTATTTATTCTGTTTTTCTCTTGTGTATATATCTAACAATTTATATAAATTGATTTCTCTTTTAAATTCTCGTTGTTGATCATATTCGGATCGTTTTGCAACGAGTAGAGAACACCAATATAAATTTCAGTTTAACAGACAGTTTCAATAATTTTTTTCAGTCTCTTATCGCAGCATGTATCAAATCCCGGAAATTTGTGGAGGAGCGCCATTCTTATCTGCGTTTATTTGGCTTACAAATCTTAGGAATACACGGAACGTAATCCTTTCTAATTTCATTTTACAATTACCAGTAAACATCCTCTACTTGATATACATATATATACATTCATTCACTTCCAGCAAGCTCACTTCATTCAACGCAAGGTAGAAACATGTCTTTGAATAGCATACCAGAAGCGGAAGCGGAAGGACAGCCACTACTACCTTCGTCAAAACTGAAATACCCTCAAAATAACTTGATAAAATCGGTGAAAAAGAATAAAAAATGGATATTAACAGCATCGCTATTAACTTCAATTGTACTAGTCCTATCTCTCAATTTCCTGAAAACCAAAGATGAAAACGAGAATTGGCCCAAAATTCCCAAAGTTCCAGCTCATGTCCCATTCCTTGGAGGTGCAACTTGGAACCCACACAAGAATGAAACGATAACAGCAACTAATGGTGCAGTTTCCTCAGATTTGGAAATTTGTTCAGAGTTAGGTGTCGATATCTTGCGTAAAGGTGGTTTTGCAGCCGATGCGGCAGTGAGCACATGCTTATGTATCGGTGCATTAAACACGATGTATTCTTCTGGAATTGGAGGTGGTGCTTTTATAACATCAAAGAGACACGATGAAGACGGTGCCATTAGTATTGATGCTAGAGAGATGGCACCAGGGCTGGCTAATAGAGATATGTTTGAAGGTAGAGAGTTGTATTCGAAGTTTGGTGGGTTGGCTGTTGGTATCCCTGGTGAATTGAAAGGTTTGTACAATTTATTCAAGATGCACGGATCAGGAAAGGTGACCTGGGAAGAGATTGTAATGCCTGTTGCGGATTTGGCAAGAAATGGATTCGAAGTTAACGAGGGGCTAGCGTTTGGCTTACAGATGCAAAGGGATAATTTGTTTGGATATAAAGACGATTGGTCATTTGCTATTAAAGAAGATGGTAACTTAGTGAGAAAAGGGGACATTCTGAAAAGACCTAAATTTGCTGAAACTTTGACTAAGATCGCACAAAATGGTAGTGATGCTATTTTTTATGATCCCGAAAGTGATATCGTTAAGTCAATTGTTATGAAAGTGCAACAGAAAGGTGGTATTTTAACCGAAGAGGATTTCGGTAAATATAATGTTGTTATTGAAGATGCAATTAAGATGACAAATTTCACTAGTAGAAATTTGAATGTTTTCACTTCTGGAGGTTCATCCTCAGGAGTTGCATTGATTGCAGGATTGCAAGTCATGAATGAATTTACAGATTTGAACGACTTAGATGAAAGTGCTAAAGATTTCAGCCCTGTTGAAACCCAAAGATTAATTGAAACTATGAAATGGATGGCTGCTGTGAGAAGTAACCTTGGCGATTTGGGTATCTACAACAGAAACGAAACAAGCAAATTGGAACGTGATGCACGGTATTCCAAATTTCTAAGTTTGGAGTGGAGTAAAGAAACAAACAAGAAAATCAATGACGATCATACATTGGACTCTTGGAGAGATTACCACCCAGCATACCAACCAAACGACCCACATGGCACCTCTCATCTAAACGTCATTGACAAACATGGTAATGCTGTTGCTATCACCACTACAGTCAACCTACTATTTGGGTCGCTAGTTCATGACCCTGAAACTGGGATTATTTTGAACGATGAAATGGATGATTTCTCATTACCAACGACAGACAATGCCTTTGGTTTACAACCTTCTATTTACAACTATATTGAGCCGTACAAGAGACCGTTATCGTCAACTACACCAACAATCATTGTGGATCCGGAAACAAATAAGGTTGATATGGTGATTGGTGCGGCAGGTGGATCGCGAATTACTACTGCTGTTTTACAAGCTATTGTTAGAACTTACCACTATAAGTTATCTCTGCTAGATACTATTGCTTTCCCAAGGCTACACCATCAATTATTACCCGAAATTGCATACATTGAAAAACCAATCGCTGAGGAGATGGCAAAGTCATTGATTGTTAAAGGACACGTTGTTGAATTCATTGATCATCTAACTGCTATGAATGGGATCAAAGTTGAAAACGATACCATTTTTGCACAAAGTGATTACTGGAGAAAATTGGGGAGAGCTGCAGGATACTAAATCACACTCAAAAACAGGAGGACTTTTTCTTATATCGAAATAAATAATTTGTAGAGGTTTCAAAGAGTACAGTTATAATAAAATACAGATGAATCAAATTGCTTTCAAAAGAAGATGTAATAAAGATAACCGCCGCAGATCTAGTGATTAATTGGTCTTTGAGAGGAAGGATCCTGCTTTACCTCATTCGTTGTGTTGGTACAACTGAAAGCCAACTGATCCATCTAATAGAGATCAAGAAAATGGAAGACGTTTTAATAACCGCTGCTCGCTAATTCAACAGACCCGTTTTTTTTCGAATAATTTCCTATAAAAATGCGGCCTTCATTAAAAAAAGTGAAGGACTTCACCTTTTTACAAGAGCATTGGTGGGGGGACAACGCTTCTTTTACCCAAATAAACTTCCCAACAACATTCCAAATGGACTTAAATAGATTACATAGCTTACATAGCTGATACACAATCCACAGGCTGTTAGACATGCAATTATAACAACCACAGCACCCATATACAAAATCTTACAAATACCTCTGGATAGACGTTTAGCCATACCATCCGAAAACTGATGAGCTGGGCATCAGGTTGAGCCTGCAACTTGTCATCAATGGTCGGGAAGATTCCCAAAGAGGAAACACCACATCCGCCCTTCAAACGCACATGCTCCCCACCTGATTTCCCACAGACTCCCCACAGACTCTCCCGTGGATCTGTTTTTCTCACTGCGCGGGTTCTGTTTACTGGTGTGGTATTTACAGGTGGCAGCCCGTGCGCCAACCCAGATTCCGACGGTAATTCAGATTGCCCCACAGACAGGAACAATAGAAAAACCCGACCCTGTAGAAATTTTCAATGTAAATTATCCCGATCCTTAAGCCCAAAAGGACCAAACTCCTTTCCGAAGTGTCATCCTTCTGCTCCATATAAATATAGCCTGAAATTGACCCTTTTATAAATCATTTTTAGACACCTCATGATTTTATTCATTTTATCCATCAACTACTTTCAAAATAACCACATATCTATGCAATTATACATCTATATATAAAAATGGGCGATCCAAATTCTACTGAAAACCAATTAAAGAGACCAGCAACAGTTCAGTTGTCATCTTCAGATGATTCGTTCCAAAAAGAAAAACTATCACTCAAAGCTGCTGAAGAAACAGCTGAAAATATGGAAGAGGTTGTTAATAAAGCTCAAAAAAGTTACTTAGCTGTCAGTATTCTTTGTCTGTTAGTAGCCTTTGGGGGGTTTATTTTTGGTTGGGATACTGGTACCATCTCTGGGTTCGTCGGTATGAGCGATTTTAAAAAAAGGTTTGGGCAAGTTAACATTGAAGGTAACTACTACTTATCAAATGTCAGAACAGGCCTTCTAGTGTCAATTTTCAATATTGGTGCTGCTGGTGGTGGTCTTACATTGGGAAAATTAGGTGATATTTATGGCAGAAAGAAAGGTTTGATGATTACGATGTTAGTCTATATTGTTGGTGTCACTATTCAAATTGCAGCAAGTAAATCTTGGGTTCAGTATTTCATTGGTAGAATCCTTGCTGGTTTGGCTGTTGGTTCCGTTTCCGTTTTGTGTCCTCTGTTCATCAGTGAGACTTCTCCAAAACAAACCAGAGGAACCATGGTTTCCTGTTATCAATTGATGATGACCGGTGGTATTTTCTTAGGCTACTGTACAACATACGGTACTTATCATAACTATAGTGATTCGAGACAGTGGAGAATCCCATTGGGACTCGGATACGTTTGGGCTATTCTTATGATTATTGGCATGTTCTTTATGGCTGAATCACCAAGATACCTACTTGAGAAAAATAATATCGATCAAGCTAGATCGTCTTTATCCAAGATATATGGTGTTCCTATTGATTCTTCAATCGTTAGTGAGGAGCTTGATTTGATTAATTCATCCGTTGGACCTTCAAAAGCTCAAACTGAATCGGCTTGGAATACTTTAATTTACGGCAGGCCAAAGATTCTATACAGAGTCTTTGTTGGTGCTATGCTACAAGCACTACAGCAATTAACTGGTGTTAATTACTTCTTTTACTACTGCTCCACTCTTTTCTCTTCAGTTGGTTTGGATGATTCCTATCAAACTTCAATTATTATTGGTCTAGTTAACTTTCTTTCAACTTTATTAGCTCTATACACCGCTGATCGTTTCGGTAGAAGAAAATCATTAATTACCGGATCGATTGCTATGGGTGTCTGCATGCTTATTTTTGCATGTATTGGTACGCAAGCATTATACCCTGGTGAATATGGCATTAACCCAAACAAAGGCGCCGGTAGTGCTATGATCGTCTTTACTTGTCTATTCATTTTCTTCTTTGCCACCACTTGGGGTCCTATCGTGTGGGTTATTATTTCTGAAACGTACCCAATGAGAATCAAAGCTGTTGGTTCATCAATTGCAACATCTTCCAATTGGATGTGGAATTTCTTAATTGCCTTCTTCACTCCATTTATCACAGATGCAATCCATTTCGCTTACGGATTCGTCTTCTTTGGTTGTATCGTCTTTTCCGGATTCTTTGTCTTTGCTTTTGTTCCTGAAACTAAAGGGTTGTCGTTGGAAGACGTTGACGCGCTTTACGCAAACTACACTCCTGGTTTGGCTTTCTTAAACAAAAACAAACCTATTCAGCATGATGAAGAAGCCCATCAAGAAGAAAAAGCTTAATTAATGATCAAACCTAATAAACGATGGCGATTTTAATAAGCATAAATGCAAATATTTAAAGGTATATAACTAAGTTTGTAATAAATAATAGGTTAACGATTCGAAGAATTTCATATACTTGCCACACAATCAAAATGGTAATCGGGACTGCCCTTTTTCTATTTTTCCACCCTTTTTGCTCTTTTTAATGGCTCCAAAACTAGGTATACTCTGCGCAGTACCACTACTAGGCAACGAAACTCTGTTACGACTGTTCAATATCTGTTCACCATAGCTGGGAGAAGAATGATCGTCGAACTCTTCACTTAACGACAATGCAAAATGATAATCCTCATGTTCAGATTGGTTAACTTTTGCAATCAACTGTCTGCACTTTGGACAAACGAAATCGGGAGACGAGGCACTAATATCCTCCTTTTTAGTTTCAAACTCTGCATTTTCAGTATCATCTGTATCCTTTTTCAGTTTTTTCGTAAAATTGAATGAATCAATAATATCAGGCTTTCTTTTCTTAGCCAGGGATTGGTCTTTCTTTGGCTCCCTATTAGCGGAATCACTCAAATATCCTTCAGCTTTCGGTTTTTTTTCAATTTTACTCATCAATTCATCAATTCTAGAAAATCCAGAATCCATTTCTTTCAAGTTGCTGTAACTTAATCCACAGTAACTACAGGGATAAAACTTCCCATATCTATCAACATCCCAGCTTTTTTCAAATTCAACCAACAACTTCTTAGCCAGTTCAAAAGACTTCTCCTTCAATTCAGTCAAATCTTTGACTAAACCCATAGTCAACTGCTTAGATAATGTTTTGGTGACATTACCGCAATGGATAGTTAACTTTGTTGGCCTCATAACATACGGCAACCCTTCGTTCTCCTCATCCATTTCCACAAACCGTTGCGATAAATCAGCTAAGAACACTCTAAACCACTGGTATATATCAGAAGCTTTTTCAAGTGGCTCACCTTTGAAATTCTTATTTGACCCCATTGACTTGACAAGAGTCCGTAACTCTAAGCCAGCATGCAATTCACCTCTCACCAGTAAATACAACCTTTCGGCAACTTGTGGATCATAATCAGAAAGAAGGGCAGTCAACTGCGAAAATGAATAGTTGTCCCTAATATACCCTATTTCATCAACTTCAGCGCCTTGGCTCGAATGGCTCGGTATGTCTAGTCTGTAAAGTATAGCTTCTCCAATCTTACCGCCCATGCTCCAAAAATCGGTCAATTTGAAATTCGTGAGAAAGTTATCAATGCTTTTGGGACACACTATGGTTTGATTGTCCGGCTTCTTGAACCCACTTGCTAATTTAGCAATCGTTTTAACACGTCCGATACCCAACGATGTAGTATATCCCATCTCTTGCATTAGTGTTTCCCGTAGTTCAAATCCCAATTGAGACCCAATCAGAGTGATTAAATCGTCCCAATCTTCTACTTCTGGAGGGTCTTCAATCCTCTCATCTTTTTCTTCTTCTTGGCTCTGGCTCTGTGATTGCGTCTGCGCCTGCACTTTTGATGTTGATACTTTGGGAACTACATACCCGTTCCATTCCAATCCACAATCATCTGGTAATCTATTAGGTATAGGAGGCAAATGATCATTTCTAGTAATGGTACCATCTTCCAAACCTTTGAATAAATCAGGAAACATGCTTTGTAACTTTTGTATCACCAGCCTTCCAAAATCCATAAAACATTCATCAACACTTGCTTTTTCAACGCAGTCACAAAACCTTTTGAAAATCCTCATCATTTTTCGACTTTCTCTTCTATATGGATCCAAGCTAACTTTATGGTTAGTAGGACTAGGTAAATAATCAACATACTTCCAGGTATCTTCACCTTTTTTGAAAACTGCGGTGTGAGCAACAATCAAATTCGGACACTTTAATTTAGCGCTTTGCATTGTATCCATCCTTGAGATTCCGTATTTTCTTGCAGCATATGATACAGCAATAAGTGAAAACCATTGTAAGCAAACAACTGGATCTTCAGCAGTTAAACCGAGCCTTAGTTGTTCGTACTGTGCAAAATAAGCATTGATATCAATGTGGCAAATGATAGATAGTGGGGATTTACACGATTTTGCAGGGTTGTTAAGGTCCAATAGATCCTGATAAGTAAACGACGACGTGTCTTTTGGTTTCAGTACTGGAATCATTGCTCAATTATGCGATTGGAACAGCAGCAGAACCTATATATGGGCAAATGGCCGTGTTAAAGGTGATAAAGATAGCTGTTTCAATCTGATTAGATTTAAATCCATGCCAGACCTGATTTCTCACGTGCGGCTTTCAAGTAGTGTCTGGCCGTATTTGAAAATCTACGAAAAATTTTCTGGCGTCTATTTAAATCCATCCAAGTGATGGTTCTGCTTTCTTTTGTCTTCGATATCGTTGTCTTCTTCCCTTTGAATTTTAATATACAATGTGATATTGTTTGACTCATTGAATTTAGTAGACATCATTTTTTAAGGATACGTCTCATTACTCTAAGGTTAGAGTGTTTGATCTATCCTTAATTAAGGATTACAAACTCATATTGAATCAATACTTTCAAAATTAAATTATTTAAAATGGTATGTCTTTTCTCTTCCTATTTTTCCTCCTCCATATGTTTTATTTTATATCATCATCTTTATTGTTGAAAGATACTGTTCGTAATTCTGAATTTTTTTGATTGATTTTAATATATTATGATGACAAGATGTCGCCCCAAACGGAACCATAATGACCGAATCGCATTCAATAGCCAAACACACTGAAAATTCTGATCAATATATTAAGTTGTCAAAATATTTTTATAAAATTATAAACTATTTTTTTACAAATTGATATATAAATATGAACTATATGGGTCATTTCTTCAAACGAAGCTATGAGAAAACAAGCTTTGAAAGTTTTGTGACATTTTGAACTAACATTTTAAATTCTTTTAGATTTTTTAGATTTAACTTTAGACAAATAAATAACTGGATTGTTTATTTTCATTTTCTTTCGTATATATTTCAATTTGAAGTTTACAAATTTCCTCAACTAAAAATCATGGAGTCTAGTAAACTATAACGCTTTGCCTTTTTTTTCTTTATACGTTGTTTCTTTTTCATCACTTGAAATAATGAATCATAATTAACGAGATACAGATATTTTTTGATAAGAATTTCTAATGATGTGTTCGTTGTGATGTAAAAGTCATAATGTTCCATGCTAATCATGAAAACCTCTTCGGGTGAATGATTAAAAACTTTTATTGCTGAAGATTTTCTTTGATAAAATAAACTGTTCTTGAACCTTAATTCATTGGCATAACACTTGTTTTGAACCCACAGTGTTGGATAAATATGTATAACGATCCACTAATTCGTAATCATCTCTCTCCATGTAGACAGCACACCTAAAAAAAGGACCCTTATCCTCAATATCTCCTTCCCTATTCAAGTCTCACCCTCACTTAATAATTTTAAATAATCCGCGACGCTCAAAAAATTTTCTTACTGATTGTCTGAGATTTATGATAAATTTATCTTAACTATTAAGACCTGGAGATTTAAACGTGTCGTGCTTTGGTTTGAATAACAGTTAATCCACCGAACATTACTAATAAGACATACATAGATACACAACAATGGGTCCTAAACCAAATAGAGAGATTCTTACCGGTGGCAAAAGGTATGCACAAAAGAAGACCAAACAAAACAGAGTTGAAGAAGTTACCTTTGATAAGGAATCTCGTTTGGAGTTCTTGACAGGTTTCCACAAACGTAAATTACAGAGAAAGAAGAAAGCACAAGAATTTCTAGTTGAACAGGAACGGAAGGCTAGATTAGAGGAAAGAAAAAGAATCAGGGAAGAGAGGAAAGCTGTTGTTCAAAAAAGATTAGCCGACTTAAACGCAAACTTAGACATTGGGAAATACTTGTCGTCTTCTGACGAAGAAGAAGAAGAAGAAAATGCTGATGAAAGTGCAAAGACGGAGAATGTTGAAGAAATGGAATGGATTGGATTTAAAGACACCCAAGGAACAAATAGCGACGACGAAGACGAATCGGATAAAGAATTCAAGAAGAACAAAAGTAGTAATGGAAAACAAAAAAAGGGGATCTTGAAAGTGAAACAAATTTATAATGTTGAGAATGAAGATGCACCAGTGACAGGAATATCTGAAGTTACTATCGAAACTTTGGAAAACCCAAACAGTATTGATTTCTCCACTCTTGCTAGAATAAACCGTGTTGACTTAGACAAATCCAAGGAAGTCTTAGATGGTTCCATTACGAAGGCCAAGGAGTATGCTAGATTAGTCGGTGCTGATGATAACGAAAAGTCTAAAAAGAGTTGGGCTCCTAAACCTAGAAAGAAGAAGTTCAGATATTTGAGTAAGAGTGAGAGAAAGATTAAGAACATGAAGGAGAAGAAGGCCGCTAGCAAGAAGAGACCGCCCAAGAAAAAGGAGTAATTCCAAAGGGCTTTAATATCAGCAAGAAATTGGTTTACATATAATCCTCTCAGTATATTTTATCTAAACTGTGTAATAATAATATAAAGTACAAAAAATCCATTTTATAAGTCTAATACAAAGCAATAAAGCTTTGAATACAAAAAGAAAAAACACACTAAAATACACATGAATTATTATGACGATCTTAGTTGTAATTCGATGTCAGCAGGATCACTAGCACTACCGCCTTCACTGACAATTTTAACATACTCTGTTTCTATTTTAATGAAAACCCAAACCCATCTTCTAAAGATTTCCAAGATTTCCAAAACAAAGTTACCAAATTCATTGACAAACAATGAAGAACCTACAAATGCAGCAACGCCATGATCAGCACGTCCCAATAAATCAGGGTAAATGATACGATACATCCAAATATACCTTAACTGGAAATCAATGACAATCGCCAAATAGTAGAAGAATTTAGGATAAGTTAGTCTATTTCTTAGAATCGGAGCAGACTTTCCATTGGCACCTAAGAATTTAGTGAACATTTCAAAATTCCAATCGTACTTTATATCCCAAATAAAAGTATAAGTGGAATTAATGAAAACTGCCAAATACCACAACTTCATCCCGTTTGCAGGTAACGTACCTGATCTGATCAGAAAATTCGCAAGGATTGGTAAGAACGCAGTGGAATATTTAATGGCGTTCAATAAATGCTGCTTGTTTCTTCTTCTCGATTGCTCATACTCAAATAGACACTGTTTCAAACGGATCAACGTTGGGTATGTTGATAGGATTAGATCTAAGTTGTACCATTTTAGATGATCTTTTGATAATTTCAGCGATAAATTGGTTGGTGATGGTAATGTTTGATAGTTTAGCAATAATGCTGTTAAATAAACCAAAAAATCAACCAAGATTTTAGAGTATGATGTGAAAGTGTCGGATAACAAGATATCATTGTTACGTAAATTTATATCAATCCTTCCTTGTAGTATTCTTGTCAAAGTAGTAGTGAATCTTTTTTTTTCTGGTGACTGTTTATCGGCCTCGCCAACGGTTGTGTTGTTTGCTGATGTTCTCAATCCATCATCTTTAGAGTCAGAACGAACTAGTAAGACAATAGTGACAACCAGTCCCAAAATCGGTAAAAAGTCAAGCAATTTGGCATAGTAACCGTTAGAAACTACAATCAAATAAAGCAAATAATTGATGCCATTAGCTGTAGAAACCTTGATGCATGTATCCCAAGCGCTGCTCAGTAGTTTAGTGTTGTTTAAATCAGGATGGCTTAATCTTATAACCATCAATGTATCAATGTTGCAAACATGACAGACTTTTAAATTCAAGAACCACAACCAAATACCAATGTTCACCAGCAGCAAAATCCTGTAAGGTAATGGTAAACATAGGTCAAAAAATGATAGTGAAGCACTGGCAGAGGTGGCCACAGCTAATATGCCAACTGATGTGTCTGTTTGGTCTTTTTCGATTGATAGCAAATCAGGATCTATTGAAATTTCTCTTTTGAATATCATGTTGTTGTCGTATAGAATCTTATTTTTCGACAATCGGCAAAATCTTTTGACAAATGAAACGACAAATAAGCACTGGCCGACAATTATTCTAGTTCTATCTAGACTCAATTACCAACTAGAAACTTTTCAGCCAAAATAATAATCAAACGAAGTTGAAAAGGTAAAGGAAGACAGAAAAAAGAACACGGTTTATCTCACGAGTTGAAATTTTCGGATATATAGAATGTAGTGAACCTACGTTTTCCTTAGACTTAATGTGTATGTCACGTGATCGATAATATACCATATTGTTCGGGAGTCGATTTCACCGAAGCGTCGAACCCGCCAGCGGCAAACTGTCTGGAGCAACCCTTTTGTCCTGTTCAAATCTCTTTTATATCTTCTCCTTCACAATTACTGTTATAATTTCAATACAACACCACCCTTAATCTCTATCTTCCTTCTTCCCTTTAATCAGTTGATACTCCAATATATACTTAGCTTTCATTTAACTTCATCCAATAAAACTCAACATTTTGTTGGACGTAACTTACCATTCCGTCTATGGAACAAAACTCAACAACACTTTACATATACAGTCCTTCTATACCTACTTCTTTATCTTCTACATATCTTTTATCATAATACACTATTCAAACACAATCTAATTACTTTAGTATTATCATTTCACTCTATACCCGTCAACCTCAATTCTTATGCCTCTTAATTTACTCAATTTAAATTGGAAATGAAAACATTTAAACTAATTCAGATCTCTAAGAACATTTAAATAAATAATCCAACAAAAACCAATAAGCTATCTACCTTAATCCAATCCTTTTGCATCTTCTAACATCAACTTCACCCGAGTCATCTGAATCATGTGAGTCCATAATTAAATCAACAACTCCAATACCTTCACCACCCTTTCTGCAAATGCCTAAACCTAAAGGAATAAAGCTACTTTTAACTTTAGCTTCTGCAACAACTGCAACTTCTCCATCCAGAATACACCTCTGAAGAAGTCATAGCAGAATCACCACTATCAGCATCACCAAAAGTCCCCAAACGAATCATCTTTCTCACAATCAAATCCACTAACAGAATCCCCTGCAGTAACAGTACAATCCGCAACTTCAACGTAGTCCATCTCACTGTTGTCAGGATCGTCTCCACCTTCATCTTCCCCCTTACTGTCAATCAAACTAACTGTTAACTTTTCTTCTATTTGCGGGATTCCTGTTGGGATTTAGTAATAAGTGAAGAACAGGAATAGGAGGTGAGGAGGAAGTCGGGAATACAAGATAAGCAGGCAATTGGTGTGTCGTGTTAGTGTACTGATTGTCAAATTTATCCACAAACTGTGCCAAACATCCCTTATCACACCACCTGAGTCAAATAATCAGATAGCACCATACAATAAAGAAATATCAGTACCTGATAAGCTTTAGTTGTTTACTTCTATCATAGTAGTACAAAAGAGAGATGAGCCGATACTGGTATCACCGAGACCAAAATAAATGATAAAACCAAAGGCCAAATTCTTGGCTCTAATAAAACTTAAACAATGCCTTGGAATACCCATGACAAGTCCTAATTTCTACCATCCATATAAGCAGAATTAACTCTTATAATGTATAAACGTATATTGGACCCTAATCATCGATACTCACCACAAAGCGTTAAAACTTTGCTTGGAATTGTTTAGTTGAATGCAAATCCTTTGACAATTTGAGGGGAATAAGAAGCTTTACCTGTACTTATATCTGAATCTTAAATCTGATTTCAAACTAATTTTATGTCGAACTTTGTATCTACATCGTACTTGAAGGTTGAAGGAATCTATCCTTGTTCCGCTCAAATCTAAGAAGCGCTCCGGAAGCAAATATTTCCTAACTGAGTAATTGCCAGCCGAAATTTTGCGATGGCTTCTCCGTTTCAAATACCGGTTTCGGATTTAACGTTTCCAAAACGGGTAATTCGCTGACACTACATCAGCATTTCGAATAGTTCTACTTTGAGGAAATCTATGTGACTAGACCAAAGTAGAGCTGTACATTCTGAACCCAAACACCTACAGACTCTACTGATATACGTTCCAGATTCTAAACCCTTACACCTACTGATTCACGGCCCACACTCGCACAGACCCACAGTCCCCCGGAATCATTCAGTAGTACCCCTCTAGTTCCCCCAGTTTCCCTTCCAGGACCCTCTGGTATCACCCAGTGGTATCCCTCAGTTTCCCTCTAGTTCCCCGGTTCCCATGCTCCCGCCAGATTCCCACACTCCCCCAGCTCCCACGCTCCCCCAGTTTCTCATACATATTGCTGCTTACAGTCGATCCAAACAAATATAAAAAAGGCCTTTTAAATGAGTCGAGCGGAAAGATCCAACAATATAAGAGAACTCATAGTAGCAAATCGCTAGCAAGGCTTCAAACATCACAGTACTTGAAACAAACTACTAACATCAGATCACACCAGTTAGTTACTGTAATATGCTGTATCATGCCTAGAATAAATACAAACAAAGACATTAACTATACAAGATGTGATAAACGCCAGTTGATAGAGACAGTACCATTATTGAAGTTGAGTTAGGTATTTTTAGAAGTTTTTGAAGTTGTAAGACATACCTTACTTCCATGACAAGTTACTATGTGAGGTAAGCCTTGTTATTTCATTTGGAAGAAAAGAAAGATGAAAATGCTGTTAAAAAGGCAGAAGAAGATAAAACAAAAAGAAGATAAAGCAAGACAAGACAAGACAAGACAAGAAGAAAAAGAAGGAAATACTGAATTAATTGGAATCGTAGACGCCAGATTCAGTAGAAATAGCAATAATGCAAGTGAGATCGATTTGGGAATCTGTGGAGCCACAGCCGCCGCCGCACAGAGAAGAGTATTAGGTTACCTGCTACATTACGTAAATAATAGACAAGTTACTGGTTTTTAAAATACCAGGCTGTGCATTATATAAGTGATAATCTGTCTCTGAGAAAATAGTAGTGTTTGAATTAAAATAAAATGAACACACTTTTTCTCACTTTTAGATCTTTTTTTTTGTTTTTTTTTTATTTTTTTTATTTTTTTTTTTTAAAAAAAGTTTAAGGAATCCCTGGATCCTCTGCCAACACGTGATAAAGGGTTAGCTACTGAGTGTTAAATCCGGGTAACTATGCTATGTCGGGTTGATAGTTGTGATTACTGACGGGAATAGGACTGAAAAGTTGTGGGCTTCTTTTTTTTTGTTTCTTCCTCCATGTTGACAACAACCTTTCGTATATATTCGTTGCCATGATATTCTAGCTTAGGAGCTCGGCAGAGAGTCTATCAGATGCAGTAGCAGTGTTTACGACACAGGTTTGCACTCACTGATGTCAAATGTACAAACAAATGGCAAACACGGTAAACGGGGCGAACAAAGGCCTTCAACTAGCAGGTAGTTCGGTGGTGGACAACTCTACCTTTCATCTATAAAGCTGCACCTATTATTAGTTACTTGTAAGTGAAGCGTAGTTGGTCTCGATACACTGTCTGTTACTAACATGACTCCTCTTCTGAATGTTGCCCTCTGTATTTATATCTGGCGGTTCACTGTTTGTTCCTAAAGATATTGGTTAGCCGTGACGTTTACTACTGATGGTGGTTAGTACGGTACAAGTATAAGGCGCTCAACTCTGCGAACTAATAACCGACCAACAACCACCAAGCCGACAGAAGTATACCACAGAAACTCGTAATCCAAGGTAAATTTCTTAATCGTTAGTCTTATTTCTATTCTCCAAAGGCCTGTCAACTTTCTCAGTCAAACCAGTAGATGTACTCCCACTACCACACTCACTACCCCCTGCCCTCCATAGGGACAAGACATGACCCTTTTCCCGCGGAATGTTTCTAACAGATTGCATGCGAGTTTTACTGGCGCTTAAGATACCTTAAGAACTACAAAGCTATACTCCATAGGGTTGGACAGTGGTTTTACATAACGGTCCAAAACAAACAAAAGATAGAAAAACAAATCGAAAGGAAAAATATCGGCAAAAAAATATAAAGATACAGATACTTAGACAGAGGAAACAAAGAGTAGCGATACAAAACAAAAACAAGGACACAGAACAAGAAAAGATAACATTACAAGTAACATTACAAAACAAACAGAGAAAAAAAAAACACTAACTGGCGATTATGAATGAAATATTGCTGACATATATATAAACATAAATACCAACATCCTATCGAAGTCAATAACATAATATATAACCTTTTATAATTAATTTGTTTGATAACCATAACCATCCATGTTGTATTCTAATTCTCGCACAAGATCCAAATCTTGCCCATATATCATTTCTCATGGTCCCCAGCTTCACCACCAGCAACAATTGGTCACTATCATCGTAGCTGTAGTGTTTGCATTCTTCATTGCTGCCTAAAGAACCACCTTCACAACCTCCAGGACCTCATCAACTAAAGCAACCATTTAACGCCTGATCCATTAAAAGGAGGTGTACCAAAGATTCTTTTTCATGGCTTGTACAAAGCTGCAGCCCAGTCGATCTCAACGTCGAGTCCACCGCCAGACTGACCAGAACAACCGCCTTTTGGTGGTATTCGTTCAAATCTTTCTTATATCCCTCATTCACAACACTGTGATAAGTATCGATGATTAAGGCCCAATATATGTTTATGCGATGTAAGGTTTGTATCATTCCCAACCGTTGACACATTCCTCAAGACAACTTTATTTGTTCTATATGTGTGTGTATATAGTATGAGAATTTATTCTGTTGGGGATGAAGAGACGCTGAATAATAAATAAGTAAACTTGATTTATCGAATATGAATTTTGAGAAAACATTCAATATGGGTGGTGTGAACCATTTTGAATTGTACATACGAAAAAAAATTTAAGATGATCATAAAGTGTATCATCTGGATCTTTGTACCCCTTATATAAGATATAGCATACGTGTGTTTTTGTTGTTGTTTATATCTTATTGAAAGATGGTGTTAGCGGTAAAGCGAAAATACTTTGGCATATTGGTGTACTACATAACCTTGGAAACTAATCGAATCCAACAGCTGAAAGTAGTTGAATCTAGCCACAGAGTTCCAAAACTAAGATCATGTCCTTAAAGCTTCTGGAATTGGTTCGCCGTAATATACAAATTCCAATCAAAATAGGAAGTGTGTATTGAATTGGATTATTAGATGGTGGGAAGGAGACAAAAAGGTTGTGACTCTCGTTTCTAGTAGTGTTGGGATCCTATACACCACTTATTTTAATCCCCCAATAAATAATCACAAGGGCTTATAGTAAATCCAAAGTCTCCGTGTGTCGGCTCATTTAATTAGAAACGATATACAGCATCAAAGTGGACAAGTTAACCATCAGCAATCAACAGGTTCACCTCAGTGTCAGTGTTCCTTTTTTGATCAGTCCAATAGGTCTCCAGCGAGCACAGCCTTGATATGAAAAAGATCCCAAGACGATTCTTCCCCACATTTTGGCTCGACAAATTTTTTCCTTAGTTCGACTTTTATTTCCATTAGTCTCTTCTCTTAATCTGATCACTGAGTTGGTTTGTTAGAAGGAAGGTGAAATTTGAAGGAATGGGTAATTTTTAAATTAAGAAATTTATATTAATGGATTTAGGTTTGTAAGATAGGAAAGGTTTAAAGTTGGAAATGGATTTGATTGAGAATAGATAAGAATAGATAAGAATATGTAATTGAGAATTGAGAGGGAATAAATGGGAATAAAGCAAGTAAAGGAAAAGTTGGTGGGATGTGGGAGGAGACTTGAATTTGCAATTTGTACCTGTTGGCTGATAGTCAGTCGCTAAGGGATGTGATCAGCAAAGCTTCAGATGGCTACCAGGAAAAAAAGAATAATCCATTGAAAAAAAGATCAAAATTAAACGAAAGCCAGTTCATTACAGTAAGCATAACATGTAAAGACAAAGCCCGTACAGTTTACTAAAATGACCTTTTGTGATTAGTATATAAGGAATCTGAGAATGGCATCATCTCAAAGTATCATGAAACAATACTTCATTCGTCGTCAATGACTCCCATTTCTTCTAAGATATCACAAACCCTTAACTGTTTCTGATCAGCTATCAAACCAACCAAATTTAAAGCAGCATCTTTTAACTCGTTATATCTCTTCAATTGTTTTATGTGCGATTTTACTATTGATTCAGCAGCCTGTTCAACATCAGAAGACCTACCAAAACCCAATGATTCAACCAATTCTTCACAATGGTTTTGTAAAGTTTGCAACTTTTCTCTTTTGATTTGTATCTGTTTAGAAGAATCTAAGGATATGTTCCCGTTATTACTATTTGATGAAGTTGGCGGTGATTTGTTGATTATAGTATCTATTGTAAAATCACCAGTGTTAGTAGTATCAAACAAATTTGTATCGCTGGTGTCAAATGATACCTGTTGGTCTGGCCCCGTCTTTGATACTAACGCAGTATCTTGCATCTTTGTGTTTGTTTCTAAAGAGGGTTCATTGGAGGGTAGTTCAGTCATTGATGACTCTGTAACAGCTATCCTTTCGTCGTGTGCTGTGTTAGCTGTTCCATTTGGATGAAGCAGTGGGAAATTGCAAAAGGGGTTCTTTTGTTTGGTGTTTTGTTTGGAGACGACCAGAGAACGACGCGACTACTTTATTTCAAAAAATGGACGATCGACCACTTTTGAATCTGTGTCGTATTTTACTTTTCATCTTTGAAAACAAGTTACAAAACAAAACCTTTATAAAACTTGAAACACTATCTAGCCTAGACATCAACTTTCTTCTTAAGCCCACTCAATCTCTGTTCAAGAACCTGTATAACTTCGTTCAACTCCTGTGTAGTAAGCTCGCTCTCTAAAATATTCTCTCCTGAAATTCTACTACTGCTACTACTCAAACCACCACTGCCAACACCACCACCAATCGATTTCCCTGATTTAATCGGACCAGAAATCACACGGTTGTCTCCATTTCTACTATCAATCCAATTCCATAAATCAATCTCACTACTCACCAAACTCTCGGGACTGAATGATATACCCATACCTGATGAACCCGAGCTCAAACCTTCTAAACGCATTTGGTTCTGTAAAGTTTTCAACGAAGGACCAGTCAGTTTATCCCACAGGACTAGCAACAGTAATATCAACGTCAGCATAGTCTTAAAGTCCAATAGATCCGTAATTGACTCCAACAGTGTTTTAGGTTTAGGAGGTTCTTGCTGAACAGGCTCGATAACAGGAACAATTTCAGGATAATCTTTAGTTTCTCTTCTCTTCCTTTGTTTCCTGGTGCTTGGTCTTTTCTTTCCCAACGTTGGTAAAGAACTAACAGCAGATTGAATTCTTGACTTCAATTCGTTGACTAAAATTCCGAGGGATTCTTTCTGTCCCGAAATCGCACCTTTTTCCACAGGCCCTTTAATCCATGACTTACCTGACCAAACCACCGTTGTCACAATAAACACTTTTGTATAGTTATTAGCAGCCCAGTTTAAATAAATTTTGGTCTTCACTTTGAAAACATTACCTGATGGAACATCAGGCGTTTCTGTAGACTGAATCGCCAAACAACTCCTACTGAAATCCAGCGACTCTATTGTTTCAGTAACGTTACATCTCGTCTGTTTAGGCCCCACTGGTGAATTCAATGGTTTAGTGTATGAATATGTTCTCTTTTTGTTCTCAAAGGCAGGAATTTCCGAAATGTCGAAATTCTTTTGGACTTTCAGCAAATTCTGAACAAACCCAACATCATCACCAAACAACAATCCGTAAACTACACCAAGTGGCGCAGGAACGACTTCATCAATGATTTTGGTGTCGACTGGATCAGTTTCATACCCATTACTAGTTGGGGCGTGTGTCTGGGGACCGAGACAAGGCAATCCATAGAACGCACCATCACTGGCACCTGTACCAGGTCCGGTAATAGTGCCAAATTCATCTTCGTCATCATCTTCACCATCTTTAACCATATTCTCTTTATCGGAAACGTCTAAATCACTATCAGAGATACTGAGAGATTTCTTTGTAGTGGAGGATGTTCCAGTGGCTGAAGAAACAGGGGCAACTTTAGGCAGATTCCCAACACTTCCCTTTGGTTTACTTGTAGAAGCTTCATCATCATCTTTTTCGTCATCGAATTCGTCAGAGTCGTCAGTTTGTGGATCATCAGACTCGACGTCAGTGCCATCCATGTCTAAATCAACTATGCTACGGCCGTTTCCAGTGTTACCCTCGCTATCGGACAGCAAGTTCCATACTTTAGTTATAAGATCAAAAGCAGAATCTCTTGACATGAAAGAGGCAAATGTGTATTTGTCATGCATTGTACTAAGTTCAATAGCATTGGGGATACCGACTGTTTTCTTTTTCTTTATAGTTAAAACTTTGGATAACGGAACGCTAAAATGGGTCACTAAACCAATAATATTGGAATGGAATGAAAAGTGTGACTCTGATAGATATGCCTTACCTTGAATCAAAATATCTTTACGACAGGCACAGGCAAAGTCTTCAATCAGAACTTCTGTAGCTGAAATATTTGAAAACATAGAATGGAAAGACTCTTGTCTCCTTTCAGTTGGAAGTTTTATAGCTAATGTTTCACTTAACTTATCCATTTTCCTTTTCAAAACGGCAGTTTGATCAATGGAATCCAACTCGGCATTGGTTGTAGATCTAGATAAGACGGCAGCATGCACACCCAATGACGAAAGTTTCTTATGCTCTTTATTGGTCATTGATAACCGTAATATCTTCTTACATCTTTTAGTATTGTTTTGGTGGTTTAGATTCATCCCTTTTAACTCGCTTTGGTCATCATCGCTGGATAATGAATTGTTACTTGAGGCTAAAGAATAGACAGCATTGAAGCTAGATCCCTTCGACAGCGAGCCTGGTGAAGTTGCCCTTAGTTCACCTCCTGTTGATGGTGATAAAGCTCTGTTAGCCAGTGGAGACAATCCTCTCTTGCTGAGCTGTTTAGGCTTAAGGTTGAAGAGCTTTTCACTTGGAGTCAGTCCTCTTGAGTTTGAAATAGCAAGTGGCTGACTATTCGGTATGCCCGTTTTATCAAAGAAATTACTTGAAGATGTAACAGGTTGTAATGTACCATTTTGTGAAGGCACAGAATTTGGCAGTTGCAAAGAACCATTAGCCTTTGCTGAGTCTTGCTGAGTATTTGTATCATGCTCAGAATTTGGAACTGGGAAGTGATCTAGTGATAATTGACCATGACCTAGAGTACTTAACAGGGATTGTCTAATCGGTTTAAAATTGATTCCTTCTGTTGGTGAAGCTGGTGATGCACTTTTTGAGGTCGCGTCTTTTGTTGAACTCGGTGCATCCTCTGCCAATCCCTTTTGTCCTTTAAGACTGTGTGTTTCTCCATCTGTATCTGTGTTGATTTCTTTACTGCTAGTAGTTTTGTCCTGTAGAGTATAACTCAAATCACTATGAGATCTGAAATTTAAGGTGTTAATAATAGTAGAAAAGATGCCGCCTGTAGCGGGCACCTGTGCATTATGACTCTCCTTCTTGGAACCAAACCGGCTTTCATCAGATAAAAACTCATCTTTTGATTCCAGATTGCTTTCTGTTGCTTTTGAAATTGTCACGGAAGGAATGTTATCAGCTGTAGCATCAATATTAAATGGAGCTGTAGGCAATACAATATTGTCATCGTCGTCATCAAGAAACTCTTCGTCGTCGTCATAATTAGAAACACTTGAATTCGACACGTTTTGAGCTTTGCGGCGTCTTTTTGAAACAGAGCTGAACATTGAGGCAGACTTGTTGGTAGAAACTGGTAGAATGGCAAGGTACGATGAATCGTCTTGATGGATTTGGTTTGCCGTCGTATCGACACTCCGATTCTCGTTGGATTCTCCATTATTAGCAGCTAAATTCATCGGCATCGATTTTGATTTAGGGATTGAAGACGAAGATTTATTCTTCAAATTGAAGGATTTTGAGTTTACCATCTTTTTTGAACCAGGAGGGGTAGATGAGTTGATTGAAGAATGAGAAATCTTCTGTTTTAAAATGTTCTTAAATCTGAAGGATGAACTTCTTGAGATATCTTTGGATTGAATATCAGTCATTGCTTATTCAATATTGTATCGAAATTCCCAAGTTGAAGGGGTGGAAATCTGTTATCTAATATACAGGTCTTATAGTTAGGTTGTGAGATAAATCAATTCAGAGGAGATGGAAATAGTGTATTCTTTGAGTAACTAAATACAAAAGTAAAATAGATGGAAGAAGCTTAACAACTCAGTTGGTATCGTATACTAAAGTTAGTGCAACAAAGCCATAAGAATAGATCACCATACAAAGCAAAGTAGCAACCATCTAACCAGCAAAAGAAAAATGCAATTCCAGTTGATAAAATCCGGAACAATGCTTAAGAATTAATCCCGGTTTTCGATTTTGTATGTCATCATAAATTAACTCCTTAGCGAGTTATGTCAGCATTTACTATCTGTTAAATATGCCATTACGTAATACAATAGGGTGAGAGAAAGAGGTTCTTTGTGTTGCCCTGAATGAAGTGTCACATTTACTGTTACTTCATTGGACACCATTCAGTCAGCCAACAAGAAGAGTATATAACACCATATACACCCTAAGAATGAACTCATTTCAAGATTCGATATATTTTTTTTCATTAAAATTTAAAAAAAGCAAAAACAAAAACAAACACATTCATATATATGTATATATATATAATTTGAACTATACATTAATTAACAAACACCAAAACCAACCACCTAACGGTCTTCAGCCCATTCATTCTCTCTTCTAATAGCAGCTTCTTCTTCAGGAGTGAAGTCGTTGACAATGTTGAAGGTTTTTCTGATTTCTTCTGGAGATTTACCTCTGATCATTTCAGCAACAACTTTACAACCGGAGTTTAACAAAGGCTTGATATTTAAGTAATTGGAGGCCAATATAATTTCGTATAGCATTTCCTGGTCAACGTTTAAAAAGTTCTTATCCCACATATCGATTGGGGCTGATTTTTTGGAATCATCGTCTTGTTCGTCATCAGGGAAGTTGTGGTCTTTGTAATGTTCACACCATTCTAAAATGTTCTTCATGACGGCAGATCTAACGTTTTGAGTTGGGACCTCAATTGGTTCGTCATCATCATCATCTTCGTCTTCATCCTCTTCGCCTTCCATTGGCAGTAGATTCTTCAACATGTTTTTAATCAAGATGGACTTTTCTGCAACTTTTCTTTCGACAGGGAACTTCTCACCGTCCGAGGTGATGATTATGATCTTTCTTTCAGTAGACATTGTAAAAAGTCTTGAGGATATCTGTCTATTGGTGTTTTGGATAAAGACAAATCAACTTGTAAGGGCCAGTGGTACCTCTGAACTGGTATATATGTATACAATACTTATAGTAGACACAGTACAGTTGTAATATCCACTTTGTCGCCACTGCTAACAAAACGATTTTCTCTTGTTTCTGGGAGCGGTGCGAGGAGTTATGTGGCGCTTTCCTTTTTGGGACGTCTTCTGCTATCTCTGGAATTTTTTTTTTCTTTCTTTCTTTCTTTACTGATTCTGAAAAATTTTTAGTCGTTGTATATCAGTTTAAGAGCCCTTTAACTGACCTTCTCTGTGTTTTGTCGTTTCGTAAGTAGTAGATCTACATTCATTACCGGTTGAATAGAACTAGGATTATAACACTTATCATAGAATAAATATGCCTGCCTCTCAAGAATTGATTTTATCTTATATCATAGATTACTTAAACAGACAAGGTTTCTCAAAGGCTGCGTCTGCAGTTGCCAAAGCTTCTGACTCTTCAATTGAACCAAACGTCACCAAAAGATTGGAAGATTTACTATCAACCTTAGAAGAAGAAAAAAGTAAACAAGGGGCTTCAGATTCAGATTCAGATTCAGATTCATCCTCAGACTCCGATTCATCATCTGACGAGTCCTCTGACGACGAAGAGGAAAAGGGCGAAGAAATGAAGGATGCTAGTGATGAGGATTCGTCTGACTCTGATTCTGATTCTGATTCCGATTCTAGCTCAGAAGACGAGAATCCAGCGGCCATAGAAGTTAATATTGTTGAAGAAAAGAAGGAAGATTCATCAGACTCATCAGACTCGTCAGATAGTGACTCAGATAGTGATTCAGAAAGTGACTCAGATAGCGATTCAGACAGCGATTCAGACAATGATTCAGACTCTGAAGACGAAAATGAAAAGAAGGGCAAAAAAGAAGAAACGGCAGATTCTGATTCTGATTCTTCCTCGTCAGACAGCGACTCTTCTGACTCGGATAGTGATTCAGACTCATCAGACTCAAGCAGCGATTCCTCAGACTCAGACAGCGACTCATCCGATTCTGACAGCAGTTCATCAGACTCAAACAGCGATTCAGATTCAGATAGTGACTCCTCGGATTCCGATTCCGATTCCGATTCCTCAGACTCATCTGAAAGTGATTCGTCCGACTCAGACTCAGACTCAGATGATAAATCATCAAAGAAAAGAAAACTAGAACCATCCACCGAAGAACCTTCAAGTAAGAAAACCAAAAAATCGGATTCAACTTCAGATGCATCATCATCAAAGACGGCATCCAACACAAACTCCAGAGACATAACTCCAATTCCAGCTTCAGTTGATGAATTAAAACCAGGCCAAAGACACCACTTTTCAAGAATAGAAAAGGAAAAGATTTCATTTGAAGATAGAACTTTAATGGATAACACTTATAAAGGAGCTGCTGGTACGTGGGGTGAAATGGCCAATTCCAAATTAATGCAAGTTAGAGGTAAAGATTTCACCAAGGGTAAGAACAAGATGAAGAGAGGTTCATACAGAGGTGGTTCGATTACTTTAACTAGTGGAAGTTATAAGTTCCAAGACTAGATCATTGGCTATATTTTGTATTTTTATCTCACAGTATTGTTTTTATGTACCATTTTCCTGCTTCTTTCGTTTTCCCTTGTCATTGTTTTATAGTTTGCTTCATATGCAAATTCCTTTACAGTGTATATATATAATTAATTCTATACGATTTACAAAGCCAATGATATATCCCATGGTAATAAAACTCTCTAGTTTAAAAGTATTTCAGTAAAGCCAATAACCATGAAGAAAAGGAGAAACAGCCGCCTCGGGGTACAAAAAAAGATAAAAAAAAGTCCTAATTGGGAAATGGTGTGGCGGTTCTTTGTAAAATTCTTTGTGGCTGGTGCGTAGGAAGATAAATTCTGATTTTTATTTGAATATTTCTACAATCATTAGTAATTTTTGCCTTTTGAAACCAACTTCATTTTAGTTCTTTTACCGGTAAGCCACTCAACTATCCAGCAACGGTAACATGTCTAATAGATCAGGTATCGATTATGCAAAACTGGCCAATGGTAATGTCAACGACGAAGAATTCTTATCCTCTGGGGGTGACGATTCGTCAGCATCTGATAACGAATCAGACTACGAGTTGATCAAACAAACATCCAGGGCAACCAGACGTAAGCGTCAACTATCGACTAAAACAAAAGAGTCAATACAGACACTAAAAGATACATCGGAAGACAAGGAGTTTGAAGAAGACGAGTTGATCAAAGTTTCGTTGGATAGACCAAGTGATTTCATCCCAGATTCAGTTTCCAACATTTTTGGAGCAGCTGATTTCTCTTATTTAAAATTGAAGCCGGATCATTCTGCAAGACCTATTTGGATTAGTCCTTTGGATGGTAAAATCTTTTTGGAGTCTTTCTCTCCGTTGTCAGAACAAGCGCAAGATTTCTTGGTTACCATTGCAGAACCTGTTTCAAGACCATCATTTATGCATGAATATAGAATCACAACGCATTCTTTATATGCTGCTGTTTCTGTTGGGTTGGAGACCGATGATATCATTTCGGTGTTGAGTAGATTATCAAAAGTTCCTGTTGCACCATCAGTGATAAATTTCATCAAGCAAGCTACTGTCAGTTACGGTAAAGTTAAGCTTGTTTTAAAGCATAATAGATACTTCGTTGAATCCCCACAGGCCGATATTTTACAAATGCTATTGAAAGATGAAGTGATAGGCAAACTAAGAATTCAAAGCAGTGAAACAACGGTGACGACGAGCGACGGTTTGGTGTTAACAAAAGCTAGTACTAAAGGTGATTTGATCATCCCGGGTACTGAAAAAAATAAAAAGGATAAAGAAGCTGAAGCTGAAGAAAAAAAGAAGGCAAAGCAACAACAACAGCAACAGAAGAAAAAGAAAAACGTTATATTTGATGACGAAGCAGAGGATGAAGGAGAGGATGAAAAGGACGATGTTGAAGATATCTTCGCTAACGTTATCGGTGATGCAAACGATGACGATGACGATGACTTGGATACAGTTCATTCCTTTGAAATTGCTTCTAACTCTGTTGAAATTGTTAAGAAAAGATGTCAAGAAATTGATTATCCAATGTTGGAGGAGTATGATTTCAGACACGATACCAGAAATCCAGATTTGGAAATTGATTTAAAGCCATCGACACAAATTAGACCATATCAAGAGAAATCATTATCAAAGATGTTTGGTAATGGCCGTGCTAGATCGGGTATCATTGTTTTACCCTGTGGTGCTGGTAAAACTTTAGTCGGTATTACTGCTGCATGTACGATTAGAAAATCGGTTATTGTTTTATGTACTTCCTCAGTGTCAGTCATGCAATGGAGACAACAGTTCCTTCAATGGTGTACTATTCAACCTGAAAATGTTGCCGTTTTCACGTCTGAAAACAAGGAAATGTTTACAGGTGATGCAGGTTTGGTCGTTTCCACTTATTCAATGGTGGCAAACACCAGAAACAGATCCCACGATTCACAAAAAGTTATGGATTTCTTAACGGGTAGAGAATGGGGTTTTATTATTTTGGATGAAGTCCATGTTGTTCCTGCTGCCATGTTCAGAAGAGTTGTTACTACAATTGCAGCACACGCTAAATTAGGGTTGACTGCCACTTTGGTCAGAGAAGATGAAAAAATTTCCGATTTGAATTTCCTTATTGGACCTAAATTGTACGAAGCCAATTGGATGGAACTATCGCAAAAGGGGCATATTGCAAACGTTCAATGTGCCGAAGTTTGGTGTCCGATGACCTCGGAATTTTACCAAGAGTACTTGAGAGAATCAGCTAGAAAAAGAATGTTGTTGTACATCATGAATCCAACGAAATTCCAAGCTTGTCAATTTTTAATCCATTACCATGAAAAGAGAGGTGATAAAATCATTGTGTTTTCAGACAATGTCTATGCACTTCAAGAATACGCTTTGAAACTAGGAAAACCGTTCATTTATGGGTCGACCCCACAACAGGAACGTATGAACATTCTCCAAAACTTCCAATACAATGACCAAGTCAACACGATCTTCCTATCGAAAGTGGGTGACACATCGATCGATCTACCTGAAGCCACGTGTCTTATCCAAATCTCATCGCATTACGGTTCAAGAAGACAAGAAGCACAACGTTTAGGTCGTATTTTGCGAGCCAAGCGTAGAAACGACGAAGGTTTCAACGCCTTCTTCTACAGCTTGGTGAGCAAGGACACCCAAGAGATGTATTACTCTACGAAAAGACAGGCGTTTTTAGTTGACCAAGGTTATGCATTCAAGATCATCACACATTTGCACGGCATGGAGAGTTTGCCTGGTCTCGCGTATTCGTCCGCAAAGGAACGTCGTGAGTTGTTGCAGGAGGTGCTATTGAAAAACGAAGATTTAGCCGGTGTTGAAGTTGGTGAAGACTCTGATAATTTGATCGGCCACGGTATTTCAAAAAGGTTGAAGACTGGTGGTGGGGCCAGTAGAGCCAACAAGAATCAAGGTTCGTTGGCTGGGTTGGCGGGTGGTGAAGATATGGCTTATGTCGAATACTCAAAGAATAAAAACAAAGAGTTGGCCCATCATCCATTCTTCCAAAAGAACTACTACAAAAAAAAGAATAAGAAATGAGTTAATGCTTTTATATATGTCAGTTTATAACAGAAAATTTTCATTTTTTTTTTCACATTTCGGGACCGTTTAATTTATAAGTTATTTAAAATCAAGTGTTTTTTTCCAAAAAATAACACAAAAAACCGTTTTAATCATATTAGAATAAGAAGTAAAAAAGAATCTAAACATACTGTAATTAAACTATTGATATAAAAGTTAAAACCCAACCAAACTAAAAATACATATTAATAAAACACTCTAGAAAAAAAACAGGCAAATGGTTAAATTTAAATAAACTTCCCATCCAACGACTCTGCCCTTTCAGCCTCCACCAAATTGTTCAGTTGAAAATTGAAACCGTTCAGCAAATCCCAAATATAATCTCTTGCATTGATTCCATAATGTAAACAATCGCTGATCTTTTCGATCAGCATGGAACTTTCATTGTCACGATCGTGTGATAATTGACTGTGCATCTCCTGCAACTCCAGATACGTCGATTCAATCTTACGCTTATCATCTTTGAACTTGGATTCAATTTGTTGTTTATCACGTTCGTACCTTTGAATTTGATTCTTTTTAAATGATTCGTCAATTTGGAAAGATTCTTTACAGTCGTTTAATTCATTCTCTATTGTTTGAATGGATTGTGTCAAGTCCTCTAGTTTATCTTGTAATTCTATGACTTGAGAGTCTAATGTATCTTGTGTGTTTTGAGATTTGAATTGAATATCGGATTGATTATTTAATGTATTCGTTAAGTTTGTTTTAATCGATGAGAGACGATTTTTCAAATGTTCGATCTCTGGTATCATTTCATTTGGTTTCAAACCCAGTCTATCATCTCTCAGTAATGAGTCATCAAATGATTTAATTTCAGTTGCCGATATATCACCAAAAGTAGTATATTTTTGTAAAGCTGTATTGAATATCACGATTGATGAGTTTAAAGAAGTGAAGTGTTGATTTAAAAGCGTTTGTTGCTTTTCAATCAAATCATATTTTTGATTAATATGTTCAATGATTTTATCAATTTTGCAACTCAACGTAGCTCTCTCCTTTTGCATTGATTCAATTTGATTTATAGTAAAACCTCTTGATGATAAGTCATCAACAATCTTAGCAACTTCTTCGTTAGATTCTTTAGCTTGCTTTTTAGTAAATTCGATATCTTGTTTGATCTTATCAATTGTCACTGGCCACTTAGCCTTTCGCTTGTATTGTCCTGCAATGAATTGTTTATATTTGGAAACATCAGTTTCTAAAACTCTAGCACGTTCATAGGCATTACGTAATTGTTTGTAGTGAGATTCTAGTTCTTGGTATTTAACTATAATTTCTTTATTTTCAATTTGTAGACGTTGTAAATTGTTTTCAATTTCATCTGTATGTTTGCTGTATTCTAGAGTGAAATCGTTTAAATATTGCTCCCAATTGTAATCCGAGTCTTTCAAAAACATTTGATAAGCCTTTAGTGTATATTTTGTAAATAGTACTTCTAAACCTTCATGATCTTTGATAACGATTGAATCATTGAAAGATGCTTCTTCATTTTTATTTTGTGAAAATGAAGATGAAAATTGATTGCTCGTTTGGAAACCATACAATCCAATATTGTCCAAGCTACTGGATTCTTGCGCAATAGCCAATAGCCAATACAAGACACCTAAGAAAACATGCCAGTTTGAACCACCAACAGCACTAATTTGCGATTTATTGACAGACTCTAAAAATGGATAATCTAATGCCTTCAATAGGGAATAAACTTCTTGTTCAATTGTTCTAACAAATTTGTAACCAGGATCAATTCTTTTGAATAACCATTGGAAAATTAAAACAAAATCTTTTTGTGTTGGGTTTTTCAAAGTCTTTGCCGTCAATTGATGTTTCATTTCGATATCAAATTTGTTTGTTGATAAGTAGTCAAATAGAGCTTCTTGCATTTTTAATTGATATTGACGATCTCTCAATGGTCTTGGATCTCTATACTGAAGTGGTTGTTGTTGCTGTTGTTGAGAAGCTTGGGATGAAGTTGTGACAGCTGCATCCATAAATAATCGACCTGTGGAAGATGGAGGTAATGCACCAGCCATGGATTTTCTTCCGTTCAAAGTACCAGTAGTTCTTAAAATCGATTGCTGGAGTAAATCTTGAACAGAAGGTGTTTGTTGCTGTTGAGTTGTGGTTGCTGCTATTGTTGGCGGTTGTTGAGGTAAACCAAATGAGGATTGTCTTCTCAAATTACTTGGCTGATTTGCTAAACGAGGTGCACCTAAGGAGACATTTTTAGGAAGCAGACTTAGCCTTTGTCTTTTCTTTGAAGATGACACTGAAATGTTGTTATTGATGTTTTTGGTATTCATATCTGTATCTAACTCTGATAGAATGTCGTTGCTATAGACGTGGGGTTGGTGCTGACGGTGGTACGTCAAGGATTGTCTCTTCCTCGGATTGGAGGATTCTACATGATAGTCAACCATAATAAATAAGTAAACTGTTGCTGGATCGTGCTGATTTAACGAGTGACGAAGGATAAAGTAGTGATGATTTAAAGGAAAGAGAAGAGTTTAAGTGCTGTATTTTGTCTTTGTTTTTGTTTTCGGATTTGTTTTGTTTTTGTTTTGTTTCAAGACGCGGAAATTGTGGCGGTGTTTGAATAAATATTTTGTGGCTCAGCATCTGACGACATATCTCATGTGGCTCGTTAGAGGTGTCCATGACGTTTGTACCTTCACACCTTGAACCTTTTATAATGGACACCTCGCACCGTATACTAATCGAGTAATCCGCCGCCCCCCGCGGCTGACCACAAAATTCCAAATGTACTTACCTCATATCATTACTAATTTTCACCTACTTTCCTTTCCTCTAGTTAATTTTAGAAACAGATCACTTCTTTGTCTTGTCAGGTGTTGCCTTCAAGCTTCATAAACACTGCCAATTTCTGCAATCTGCCCGAGCATACCTTTGTTTGACTTATTATCCAGAGGACAGCCCCCAAAACTGAAACAGCAAAAAGACGTTCTTCAGAACATTTGAAAAAAACATAATGATTTCTCAAATATCTAAAACAAATCTGAGAAAAATACCAGTAGCTAGACTACCATATATTGTGACGGTTAGATTACAGTCCACAAAAGACAACAACTCCTCAAACATCACATCTTCAACAGTTTCAAACACTCAGGATGAAATAGATTCCGTCTTACTAGACAAACTATTCAACAGATACAAACCAACTTCAAAAGATTCATATTTATCAGCAACTTCTTTCCGTATCCGTTCGGAATACAACAACTTACAGCAAAAGGAAAAATTCAATAAACTAGACTCTTCATTATTGAAACTAAGATCAACTCCAATTAACTTCAACTATTATCTACGAAACTTAAAGCAGTTGAAGAATGCAAATCAGTTACCATACAAATTTGGTTCGAATCAAATAATATCAAACAATGCCGAAATGGACAACTTTCTCAAAGAAATTCTATGGGAATTCAATGCTCCAATCAGATACTCGTTCGGTTATGGTTCTAAGGTGTTTAACCAAGGTTCCCAAATAGACGTGGCGAACTCTCAAATTGACATGATCTTTGCAGTCTCATACCCAGACCATTGGCATTCTTTAAACATCAACCAATTTCCTAAGCATTACTCTTCTTTACGTCATTTAGGTTCGAATGCCGTGAGCAAGATTGGTAATCTTGGTGCTGGTGTTTACTTCAATCCTTTTGTTTCAATGACAAGTAACAAAGGTGAACAATTCCAGTTGAAATATGGGGTTACGTCGATGAATTCATTGATTCATGATTTAATGAATTGGGAAACGATGTATTTATCAGGACGGTTACATAAACCAGTGGCTATAATAAGAAACTCCCCAAATATTTCGTTATTGAACCAATATAATTTAGTCAATGCGATCAAACTGTCGATACTTTTGTTGAATAAACCAGAGATTAGAGAATTTGAACTCTATCATCAAATAGCATCCTTATCGTACACAGGAGATCCAAGGTTAAAAGTTAGAGGTGAAGATCCAAACAAAGTGAACAACATTGTCAGCAATCAATTTGATAAATTTAGAGAAATGTACTTACCGTTATTAACGAACTATTTCCCAACGTTGATCCAACTACAAACTCCACCTGATGCTGAAGAACACGTTTTCAAAATAAATACATCAACTGAAGCCAAATCGTTGATCCTTGTAGATCTACCAAAATCGTTCCGTAAGAAGCTATTATCAAAATACACAACTAAATACGCATCTGAATATCAAAATGACATTATATCACAGCACATCGTCAACCCTTCACTTGAAACACAAGAAAAGTTATTGTCTGGGAAAGATATGTCGTTTGCGGACTTGCAAGCTTTTTCAACAGAACTGACAAACTCATCAACGACGACAAAAACCAAATTGTCAGAAATAAATAGAAAAGACTGGGAATATTTATCCAACATTGCTAAAATCCACTCGAACGAATTCATCGCCAAAGTCTCGAATGATGAACAATTAGTTGACACTTTGAAAGCTTGTGTTACGGAGACTGTTAAATGGCCTGCTCTGGTGCAAAGTTTAAAAGGTGTTTCGACTGCTGGGTTGGGTAGATCTTGGAAGTATGCTTTGGAAAAGAGAAAAAAGTATGATGCTGGTATTGGTAAGAACTAAACATTTTAAAAAATCTATATATATGTATGTAATGCATAGACTTTTGTGTTTTTTGAATATTATGACGCAATTTCAATCTGAGTCTTATGGTACATTTTTTTATCTTATTGAAAACAATTCGAAAAATGTAGATTAAGCTATTGCAGCCGTACTAAAAGACGACTTTTATATGTTGTTCAAAACGAGGAAAATTATACAATTTGTTAGAAAAAATACAAAAAAGGAGGGGCAAGGGAAATATACAATATATTAGTAACAATAATAATAATAAAACAGGTTTTTCAAACTTTAATAACACAACTCTTCAATCCACTATAGCTAACACAAATTTTCTCACCATCTACATTCCAATTCAACGAACTTATGTAACTGCTTCGTTCGGTAACGCTATCACCAGTAAGCTCTTCAGCAGGTTGATAACAGCCATATTCGACAAACTTAACTTTCAATTTATTATGTTTCTTGTCATCGCTTTGTGATTCGATCTTCCAAACAACAACATTTCCTTCGGAGTCACCAGTGACCAATTTATCGTTATTCGGACTTAAGGACGCGGCTAAGATAGGCAAGCCATCTTGGGTCAATTTCATATCCAACACTTTATTCTTATAGATATCCCAAATACGTAACGAACTATCCAATGAACATGAAACGACACCCCATTGATGATCAATGGTTTCTCTTTTCTTCGTTTCTGGAAGTTTGCACCATGATAAATACGTTATTGGTAACGAGTGTCCAACTAGTACTTGTAATGAGTTCATTGAATTACCTTTCCAAATTCTAATGCTTTGATCATCAGATGATGAACATAATAGTTTGTTGGATGAATTGTACGATATTGTGGAAATTGTATCTAGATGACCTGATAGGATACCTAGTGGAGTAGATGGATTTATCGTTGACGATGATAATGCTGTGAGAGTGTTTGGTGGTGCTAGCTGGTACACCTGTAACGTGTATTTATAACCGGGTATAACAAACTTGTAATCGTCTAACCAGCAAGCATCCGTACCGAAACATAAATCATTGTTTTCATTGGAACTGCCCAATAAACTAGAAGCTGCATTGATTGTAGAAGAGGTTGAATTATCAACCATTTGAACGGACTGACCAGTAGATGCATCCCAAATAATACATTTATTACTGATATCCAAACTTAGAATAAAACTAGAATTTGGTGACCATTTGATAACTAAGACAGGAACAGAATGTAACGCCATAACAAATCTTATTGATCCATTAGCATCCCATAATCGTAATTCGCCAGTTTCAGATGAAGTTAATAAAGAGTGGCCTTTGGGGCACCATGATATGGCCACTGTATCCTTTTGATTAGCAGGATTCGTTAAAAGTTTCAACTCTGTTTCCAATTCTTCAGTGGTTGGATTTGTTATCAATGCACATATACCAGAGTGTGAATCACGTTGACCCCAGGACAATACATCCGGGTGCGATGGGTTCCAGTCATTTGTAAGTGATGGTGCAAATGAATAATATTCGGTAAGAACTTTAGTAAATGTTTCTTCTTCTTCTTTTTCTTCTTTGTTCTCTTGTTGTATTGTTTCTAATTTTGGTTGCATTCCTTGTCCAACTTCCGGTTTCTTGTCTTCTTCAGCATCAACAGTTGGTTGTATGCCATTCTCTAATGGCTTAACTTGTTGAAATTCATCAGCTATTTGGTCCTTCATTTCAGTGTCTTCATCAGTAGCATTTTTCAATGGTAAAATAGTTCTTTCACCAGTGACACCACTCTTCTCACTTTCCACTATTGAATTAAATAAATTAAAATTTAAATTGATGATATCTTCACTAACGATTGTTTTCTTTTTTTTCAGTCCACCACCTGTAGTTTTCTCATGTATCATATCGTTTATCTTTGAATAAAGTATACCTTTTTGAACTAATTCAACTAGACATCCGAGTGGTATCTTATCTTTGTACGTATCATCGTATTCATCTATTTTTGTTTCTTCTTGTAAAGCATATGCTGATAGTTCGTGACCACCTTCCTGTAGGTATCGCCATATTAGGTAATTTAGTTCATTTGCAGAGAGCGACATTGGTTTATATATATGGTCGTTTGTTTGTTTTCTATATACATATATATATATATGTATATATTAGTCTTGCCTTTCTACTCTGTTAAATGTCTCTGTGTAGGCTGTTGTTGTATATAGATATTCCTGATGACAATTTGGCTTCTGAATTCTAAGTATGAGGTGTGCGTATATGTCTATGTTTGTGTGAGGAGTGAATTAAAGAATAGCAAACAAACAGAGGATGTTGTTGTAGGTGGATTCAAATTGAAGAAGAATAGGTATATAGTAAATGTAAAATCTCTCAAAGGTAACCTAACTTTCAAAAAAAAGATGGAAAGAAATTCAAACTTTTGTTTTGTTGTTTTGTTGTTTTTGGATTTTTAATTTCAAATTTGAGATTCGGTTTTTGATTTTTTTTTTGGCTTTGGGGCGAGGAAAATGCGCCCTTTTTGGCATTTTGGGAATAGTTGATCTTTTATTTGCTACCTGTTACCACCTAGTTAGAGTTTCTACTGCGTCTTTCTGCTCTATTATTAACTTTTCTACGGAGCTGTTTCCAGAGAACGGTAAATTAAAAGCAAAAATTTACTTGTGAAATACAAACTGTTAGATTGAACAACTTTTTAAAAAACACGCGGGATAAATTTCACAAGCATTTATCTTTGAATTTAGTCCATCCAATTCAATCAGTCCAAAGTTTATCAAACAATACTTCATTAGAATCATTATTCTAACAATAATAAAAAATCGTCTTCTCAAAACCAGAAATCATCGTCAACACAATAAAAGAACAAGACAAGCCAGTCTTGCTACAACACAGTCTGTTGTCGCATCCGCCTCATACCTCGTCTCTATTACCTAATCAGCTAGCGATAGTTACTGCCAAAATCGAACAGTGTTACTGGTCTCTCTCTATCTTTGATACGTATTACGTCACCGTCATAAAAGGCTTTGCTGTCACTGTTCAAGGCTCTCTATCTGGGGGATTCAGCTTTTTCTGTAACACCTCTTTCTCCTCTAGTCTGTTCCATCTCATCCCCCAGTTAATACACTGTCTGCATTCGCCAGCCTTTAGTCAACCTAAACTGAATTTAAGCATATAAGAAATACCAGTTACTTGATAAATTTTACAAAATCGTACCTTAAATAGTATAGGTTGCACACTATTTCGTTTGTTCTCGTCACAAGATGCCATTTGTAACAACTTCAACTGACAACAACACAATTTCCACTAAATTATCAACTTTTAAAAAACTGAAATTTTACAAAATCCCACCACCGGAGCAAACCCCAGACATCACATACATCCCTATCCAAAATGAAGATTTCATAACACAACAAATGAAGTCACCAACTCCGTCACCGTTGCCGTCGAGTTCAGAATTGAATAAGTTGTCACTAGGTGCACCACCGGTGAAGGTCAAGCATAAGAAATTAGTTGATGGGTATCAGGAAGTTCCATTAATTAGATATAAATTCAAACCGGAGGATTGGAAACTCAAAAAGTCGAATTTTTTGTTTAATGGGTCAATAGAGTTAACAGAATTACAATCTTTGGATGTCTTAGACGATTCTGAAGTTGATTTAAAAGACGGAATGAGATGCAAACTGACGATTTATCAAGATTCATTAAAGAAGAGTGATCAGCGGAAGAAGAAGAAGAAGATATTCAGTGCTGGGTTGACTGTTGAAGATGTTGATGATAATAGAGTTGAATTTGGCCATGTTTGGTTTAAAAAAATTTACCAGGATGGATTACCCGTTAAATGCTGCAAACAATCCGATCAATTCTCTACAATACAAAGAATTATTCCCCAGCATTATGTCATTATACTTTCTGTTGAAGTAGGGGATGACGTTAAACAAGTTGCATTAGGTATGGTTCTGAATGATTTCTTCGATGATCTTAGATTGAATTCTAATTTGCGTGATTTTGAGGAACGGTTTAACAAATTGAAGTCGTTCAAGGAGTCATTCAGCGATAACAGTGAGCTGATTTCGAATTTGAATCATAAGTACAAATCGGATTATGATATTGCGAAAGAAGATGAAGAGGATGATGATGGATTATTGTCACCGACAGACTCTGAAGTTAACTCATGTAATGAAAAATTTGATATCGAGGATGAAGAAGATGAAGATGAAGATGATTTTGGGGATTTTGTCAGTGGTGTTGAATGAGTTTACAATTTAAATATATGCATGTATATATAGAGAGGCAAATCCATACAATTACAACTGGATACATCATGTATGATAATCATACTACTCATTTTATAGAATTATATAATTTAGCTACACATATGTACAAACGATAATAACTACAGATGCTTTGTTTATGTGTGACACATTATATTGATATTATTTATTTACAAGCCATTTATAAAAATAAGTTAACGTTCCCAAGCTATACATTTTTGATAAAACTCTCAGCCTCTATATCTTTTAAGCAAAAAGAGAACCTTACATGTCTCTTTCCCATAAACTTTGTAATTTAGCTTTAGTTTCTTTAGCTTTCAAAGTTTCTTTACTCCAACCTTTCATTGCTCTCTTAACTCTCTTTGATTCAAGCTTAACAGTTTTAGGATTTGGTTTAGTTGCGATATTAATAAAATGATCCGAAACTTTGAAAGTTTCTCTCATTTGCTTTCTAGTAACACCATTATCTCTAGCGTTTTGTAATTCTATGATTTGAGCTTTTTCCAATGCATAAGAGGTTGGTCCACGAGGCTTACTCACGACTGGCATGTAGGATATCGTTTCTTTTGTTATTTGTTCAGGGTAGTACAAACTTGAATTTTTTCTTGGATCAGTGTTTGGCAGGAATGCCTTTGGCGTTAATTCTGGGTTTGGTGATGATGGTGATGGATGATAGAATAAGCCAGAAGGTAAAACTGGTTTTAGGTTGAAAGCTGACGATTTTGAGTTGTATTTGTTTGGCGTTGTTGATAATTTTGGTGGTTGTGAAGTTGATGATGATTGTAATCTTATTTGGTTCAATTGTTTCAGAAGTTGTCTTGATCTAACTTGGGAAATCATTTTTTTTCTGTTTATTAGATTAAATGTACGTTGTAACTACTTAATTGAAATAATCAATCTAATAACTAAATAATAGTAGGATGACCAGAAGGATTCAAAAAATAGGTTAAGTTTCGACCCAGCAGCAAGCTCCTTGTCCTGGAGACGAGAACCTTGAAAAATTAAGTGAGAAGGTTGAAAAATTGGATTTGATTTCAAATGAGCAGATCCGGAGAATGGCAGATAACTAACAGAAAGACGGGTAACTGAAAATACAGAAAGGTCGATCGACTCAATTGATGCGTCGATATTTGAACCAATGTGAGGTGATTGATTGGCCAAAAAGTATTGCGAAATCCCGCGCTGTGATTGGATGTTTTGTTGCACTAACGTGGTGGTGTGGTGCACACCTACCAGTTGAATTTTTCAGCCGGTCCTTCTGTTCTAACAGGGCTGACTGGTGTTTTGAATTCTACTGTATTATTGATAGATTGTAAGAGTTTCTTGTTCTCTTACCTATACTAATAACTACAAAGAACTTTTCTGTCCTGCTTCATTGTATAAACAGACTACTTTATCTATTTGATATATAACTATTTCTTTTATTTCAAGCATTCACTCACAGAGGTCAATAACACCCGTTACAAACTTTCAGACTTCACAGGTCATCTCTCTCATCCCATCCTGTCACATCTCATCTCAGATTCCTTACAGCTACAATTTGAGCAAATTACATCGCTACAAATCAAATTAAATTTCATATATAATATTCACCTATTTGAAAATGTATCTCAAAGCGACACAAAGAGCAAAGATTTCAAAATCAATATTTTCTACAACATTCTTGGTTGCATTTTCATTGGTTGCTGCAAATTCATTAGTTGTTTGTCCTGTTGATAAAGTTTCAAATAATGATTCTGATATCTCGAATGAACTGAAAAGAGAGATTCTAAAACAAAAAGTTTTGGATCATAAGAAACAAATGAATCAACAAGAACAAGCCTAAGTTCATATGATCATCGTCTTCTCCATCATTGTTTCCTTCATTCTTTATTTATTTTCTCTCCTGCTACAGATTCGCCGATTACTCTTTTGTGTTCATTTCATCATTCATTTACAATCATATACATATACAAAACCCGTTTCATCATAGTTTATTGACGCTACTCTTTTAAACATTTGATTCTTTTGTTCAACATAACAAACAAAGAAAATGACCCTAAAATGAACAAGTGTGGACTTGTTTATTCTTCTCTATTAACATTGGTATAATGATTATTTCTTTTAATACCGCTGATTTTTAGATTTGTTACGAATTATTGTCAATTGACAACGGTTATGATACAAATTACATGTACATATTTTTCTATATATACGACAATTATACAAATATACATTTCTTCTGAGCAAAAAGCTGTTATATTTAAGCCAATCAAACCCCATTAAATTGAAAACAAACCCCTTGTATGAATGCAACGCATTCATACAATTGCTTATCCACTTCGTGTGTTTAGACACGTGTGTGTGAGTTCACTTTCTCGAGACTATCATATCGATGCCTATACGCTCCCTCTCGTACTATACGTGATTTAATACTGTTTTGTTCCTAATACTTTGAATCCCAACCATCACTATTAGACCTATCAGCAGCACATAATAAACAAACGAACAAATAAATTTTGTTGGTGAACCGTAACTGCAAATCGACAGACTGATTTTTTTCGATTTCTGTTCTTTGCGCCTGCTGAGGGTCGAGTCCTGTTTTATTTGATTCTGTATGTTTTGTTTTATTACCTGCTTCCAGTATCTGCCTTATTCTGTCCTTCTTGACTCTATAGCAAGATACTTTAGATTTATAAATACAAGTATTTCGTTTATATAACTTACCGTTCTTTGGATTTCTGCGTTGCCAGTTTCACCTCCTGTATCTTCCAATTAAGATCATAATATTCACCATTTTCATTCTGCATTAAAGGGCGAAAAATAAACTAGCAAACTAAAGTTATACGTTAAAGCGACAAAATACAACAATGAGTGATCAACTGAGTGATCAGTTACCTGAACAATTACCTGAACAATTACCTGAACAGGTGCCTGAACAATTACCTGAACAGGTGCCTGAACAGGTGCCTGAACAAGGGCCTGAACAGTCTGTTCAAGCTGAGATCGAAGAACAGCAAACTTCTTCAACCAACAGCTCGGAAGTAAATAGTTCTCAGGAACAATCGGGGGAAGACGGAAAAGATGAAGAGGAAGAGAAAGAACAACAAGTAGAAGATGAAGAGGAGGAACAACAAGTAGAAGATGAAGAGGAGGAACAACAAGTAGAAGATGAAGAGGAGGAACAACAAGTAGAAGATGATCAACAATTAGTCGAGAACGGACAGTCTGACGGGCAATCAGACGAACAATCAGACGAACAGTCAGACGAGCAACCAGAAGGAGAATCAGACGAACATTCAGATGAACAATTAGCCCAAGAACCCGAAGAGGACGATGACTATGACATTGAATCCGCATCTATACCAACCACAAAGAAATCAAGTATAACTACAAATGCAACCACAGAAGAATCTTCTCCACAATCAAAAGCTGAATCTGACCAGGAAAATGATATCAATGAGGGGGACGATGATTATAATCCGGAAGCAATATCCGACGTTCAAGAGTTTAAGACCCAATTTTATCAAGAAGATAAAGAAACTGAATCTGATTTCGTTAATGATGAAGTTGATGTTCCTTTATTCAACCAAATTTTGAAATTTTTCCTTTCATCATCTTTATTCCAAGATCAAAATTTTGCCAAACTGTCACCGCATGAAAAGCAACAAACTTTGTTATCGGAATACAATAAAGCCAATAATAAAAATGTGAGAGTGCACTTGAATTTCTGGGCTACAACTAGTTATAATAAACCTCATATGGGTCCTAATGAAACATATCAAGTTTTAGTTCCAATAAATCCTTTCTGCTTGAGACCAGATTTAACAAAAGATATGAGTGATGAAGATCGTGAAGACTATAATGAATACTTGAAAAATGAAGATGAATCTTTGGGTTCTGGTAAATGGGACAATTTCCCAATTGGTTCGAGATTATTCATTGGTAATTTGGCTGTTAATACACTAACGAAAGAGAATGTCTACAGAATTTTCAAAAGATACGGGGACGTCAAACAAGTCAATTTGAAACAAGGTTTTGGATTTGTTCAATTTGCCACTGCTGAACAATGTTCAAGAGCTATTATGGGTGAACAAAATGTTCCATTACATAACAAATTTATGCATCTAGAAGTTTCTAAACAGCAGGTTAATAGAGCAGTCGGTGTTGCATCAAACAATAGCGGTGTTGTTAAATCTTCTAAAGATGGTAAAAGAGGTAGATCAAGATCACCTGAATCCAGATCCCAAAAATCCAAGAGATCCAGATCTCCAATCAAAGCGAAAACTGAAGTTAAAGTGATAACAACTTTGGATTCTTCACCTGCTTTTATTACTGCTTTACTGAAGAGATTGAACCAAGATGGCATAGTTATTGAAACTGAGGAATCAAATACTTCAGCTGCTGAAGTTCCTCAAGAATCAATCACATCTGCAGCGTATGACGGTTGCATTGCCGTTTTAGTCACATCTGATGAAGCTGTCAATATGATGTCGTATGAGCATACTGAAGATGGCGGTATTAAATTTGATGAGTACACTGAAGTGTCAATTAATTCCGCAATTGAAATCATTTTAGCGTCAAAGGCTAAAAAGTTTGCATCAGAACCTAGAGAATTCCCTGGCGTGTCTACCAGCCATCAAAACAACAATAATGGTAGATCCGATAGAGGTAGAAACGGCAGATCTGATAGAAACAGCGGCAGACAGAATACCCATAGAAATGGTAACCAATCATTATATGGAACAGGTTCGAATAACAACAACCAAAGGGGAAGAAATAGAGGTGGTCGTGCAAGAGGTGGACCAAAACCATTTACTCCAACTGGTGTCAATGCAAAGCCAACGAATCATCTACAGCAGCAGCATCAGCTACAACAACAACGCCCTTACGGCGGTTATTCTCCGGAACTGTCACGTTATGATCAATATCCAGCACCTGCTCCTCCTCCTCAACAACAACAACAACAACAGAGTAACCAACCACAAACTCAACTACTGCAAGCTGTTCAGAATCTGGACCCTAATGCTTTACAGTCCTTCCTGTCTCTGGCCCAACAATTTCAAGGCGGTAATAACAGTAACCAACAACAGCAGCAACAACAACTACCGCGTCAACAACAGTACCAAACCCACAACCAATACCAAAACCAAAACCAAGGAATGGGGATGGCTGCTGGATTATTAAACCAGTTGCAATCTTCAGCACCGGGTTCTCAACCGCCTATGCCAAATATTCCACAATCTGGGTACGGTGGATATTCAAGTGGTGGTAGAAATAACAGACAACAACATCAACAAGGCAATCCAAGTAGTACTGGAGAGGAAGGAACAGATTTAATTGACACTTTAGCAAGATTAAAGAATAACATGAATTAAAAAGTTGTTCATTATAATGTCTTTCACGTATACATAATCTTGAAACCTTTATTTACTTGCTCATTATGTGCAATATTATGCCTAGGCTTTAAATAACAACGACAGCCTACACTTGTTTCTGTTTCTTTTTTTTTGTTTTGTTTTTCTCATCTTGTTCTCACCTATTTCAGAGCATCTCTTAGCTGATAAAACTCCTATATCGTCCAATCCTTGATTTGTTATTCTTTAAAAAAAAAATAAACAAATGCCCCTTGACTGTTAAAGACAAGTTTGAAAAATATATACCCCAGTTATTCATTTAGTAAGCCATTTCAATATATATCTTTTCCAATAGAAAAGAAAATAACATATAGTGGCTATTAAAACAAAGCTTGCAGGCATGGTTTCTCTACCCATCCTTCTTTTTCGAGTCACACATACCTACGTACCCTACTCTTTAACTAATGTTTATTTCTACTATTATTATTAGCCTTGTAAATACTTAGCCTGATTTATCTCAAATCTTCTCAAGCAATATGTATAGAGATAATACTATCAGTTCAAGTAGTATTCTCTCTTATCCTTGAAAATAGACGACCGTTGATTGATTTATCCCCTGGAGCATTCAACAGCCTTCACAGCCACGTTATCCTCTCCCATTTTACAGCCACACAAGATCCATCATCTTTCGGAGTACATCGCACCTTTGGTGGACTTCAGTTTTGGTCGATGTTTGATCCATTACCCCTATAAGCAGTTTTCATAATACACATATTAACCACTTATGTACAATATACATAGATAAATGATAATCTAATAGTACTCAATCTGTTAAACACAATATCAAACCAACAGTAATACACAAGTGGATAAGCGATGAGTTCCCAAGTCCAGATTCTCTCGGACACGCCCTCCGAGCCGATTTATTGGATTATCGATTGATTCACTGTCCAAGTTCATTCACCCATTCCAAACGAACGATGTGATCACTAGACACACCCATCCACTTCCCACCTCTCAACTTTCATCAATCCCGGGCTCCTTTCCTACTTCTGTGGACGGTATACACACCAGGAGTTTTTCTATCCTTTTATCCTATTATCCGTTTCATTCACCCGTTTCTCGTCCTGTTGGTAAACAAAGACGTCTTTTATTATCAATTTTCCCTTTGAAATATATTGAATATTCATATACAAAATGGTTCATCACGCTGAAGTTTCAACTGTAAGTATACAATTTAATAAATAATTTTCAATCTTATTGATACGAATATTTACTGACAAGGAAACAACTTTCACTAAATAATCATAGCACAATGTTACCATTCCAACTGATCTACAAGGTCATTACGAACAAGTCGAATCATTATTCACTGTGGATGGCTCAAAATTAAAAGAAATCACTTCTCATTTTATCGATGAATTAAACAAAGGTTTATCAAAAGAATCTAATATTCCAATGATCCCAGGTTGGGTTATGGATTATCCAACCGGTCAAGAAACTGGCGATTATCTGGCAATTGATCTTGGTGGAACAAATTTAAGAGTCGTTTTAGTTACTTTGAAAGGTAACTCTGACTTCTCATTTACCCACTCTAAATATGCATTACCAGAAACAATGAGAACCGCTAAATCTGAAGAACTTTGGGATTTCATTGCTGACTCTTTGAAGAAATTCATTGACGAAAAATTTCCAGATGGTTCAAAGACTAAATTGCCATTAGGTTTCACATTTTCATATCCTGCATCCCAAGATGCCATTAACAAAGGTGTTTTACAAAGATGGACAAAAGGTTTCGATATCGATGGTGTTGAAGGCCATGACGTTGTTCCAATGTTGCAAGCTGCCATTGATTCCAAGAACATTCCAATCGAAGTTGTTGCTCTGATTAACGATACTACAGGTACTTTAGTTGCATCAATGTACTCTGATCCTGAAACTAAAGCTGGTTTGATTTTCGGTACTGGTGTTAATGGTGCCTATTATGATAGAGTGGAAAACGTTACTAAGATCAAAGGATTGTTACCTGAAGACATTAAACCTAATACACCAATGGCTATCAACTGTGAATACGGTGCTTTTGACAACGAACACCTGGTTTTACCAAGAACTAAATACGATATTCAAATTGATAAAGAATCACCAAGACCAGGTCAACAATCATACGAAAAGATGATTGCTGGCTATTACTTGGGTGAAGTTTTAAGATTAATTTTGTTGGACTTCTATGAATCTGGTTGTATTTTCCAAAATCAAGACATTTCAAAATTGAAGAAATCATTTGTTATGGATACTTCTTATCCATCTAGAATTGAAGAAGACTCTTTTGAAAACTTGGAAATTGTTAATGTGCTGTTTAAAAATGATTTACAAATCGAAACAACAGAGCCAGAAAGAGAAATTATTCATAGATTGTGTATTTTGATCGGTACTAGAGCTGCTAGATTGTCAACTTGTGGTGTTGCCGCCATTTGTAAGAAAATGGGTTATGAAAAGGGTAACTGTGCATCGGACGGTTCTGTTTTCAACAGATACCCAGGTTTCAAAGAAAGAGCAGCAGAAGCATTGAAGGACATTTTTGATTGGGATTGTCCATCTGATCAATATCCTATTAAATTAACAGCTGCTGAAGATGGTTCTGGTGTCGGTGCTGCTGTTATTGCTTGTTTGACTGAAAAGAGACTGAAAGCTGGTTTATCAGTTGGTATTGTGGGTTCAAGTACTAAATTATAAAAATAATCAATTAATATTAATTATAGATTTCTTGCTTTATTACTAATATCATCTAACTTCTTTTTTTTCTTCCAGTTTAAATTTAGCTTCCACCATTTCCCGTCAGTTGAATTGGTTTTTCAGCCAATCACCAAACGATAACAATCCGTACACGAATAATCAAAAAAAAAATCCCAAAAACCGATGAATAAAATCAACGGCTCTATATTGCCGATCTGATCCGAGAATCATTGTTAAAAACAGGACCTTCGAACCATCTCCAAAGAATCAAAAATGATACTTTCTGAGGTTGTATAGACGACTCACACTAAAACCAGTTTCCAGGGCTCACTCCCTGAACAATATCCTACAAAGGCTGGCTACTGACTACTTCTTTACTGGTTGCCAACTTAATCTTGGGGCCTGATTTTCTTGGATGATCAATTTTTCCTAACCGCCGGCATATTGGCGATCTGGACGCCTTTTTCGGGACTCGGTAAGAAGTGAGGTGAGATATATTGCCGTATTGCGCGTCTGTGTTTCTATGGAATGATGGCCGATTGTGGTGGTTGTGTACAAAGCTGTGGTGCAGTGTACATACTGGTGTTGCTGGTGGTCGGTATTGGAGGATCTTGAGATTCTGTGGTTTCAAGAACTTAACAGAAAAAGGGCTCTGTCTTATGAAAGATTATGGGTTACGGTTTGGGCTTCAAAGTGGTGACAAGAAGGAGGGATTTGGATGGAAACTTCTTATTAGCTATTGGGGCTTATTCTATGTATGGAATTGTGGGATCGATATATATATTGTTTATATATCAGGTGGAATGGAAGGACGGTAATCGGTGCTTGAAGGTTTGCAGTTTAGGTGGGACATTTATTGAACAAAAGAGTCAAAAGATGAATCTTACCAAGGTGAGAGGTTAAGCTAAATCCGATAAGATGTTCCAAGAAGAAAAACACTTGGTGCGAGTTTTCAAATGGGGATTCGATTCGGAAGCCATTTGATATTCTTACAAGTTATTCAGTTGTTCATCAACCGGTGTGCTTTGCATAGGTAGGCTTATATAGTCAGTGGATCGCCTTAAAAGATTTCCGGTTTCAACAGTCATTTCGTAGAATATTAGTGTTAGAGCGGTAA
>JAHDIT010000042.1:0-105179 GCA_019232045.1 Ogataea degrootiae
ATTTGTTGCGGTAATGTATGGTAATGGGTGGTGGACAAAATTGATTATGTCATGATATTATATAGTTGATTATGTCACCATGTCATTACATAATATATTACGCAATTTGTGCTGCCTGTAACAAAGTCTGTGCTCTCCCTATCAATTCCCAATTGTTGTGTGTGTATTATGTCATCTGTGCTGTCTGGTAACAAAGTCTGTGCTGTCTGGAGCCATTTCCCTGGAGCTGTTAGAGATTACCTAAGACTATTCCACGATGAGTGCATGTATTGTTATGTCTTCCAACCTAACGTTGCGCCTTATCTGTACTCCTCAAACATCAAGGGAAGTTTGAGCTTTCAACAAGACGTATATTATACGCTGAAGTGGTCGTGTCTATTTATCTGCATCCAACTGAACGTACGGGCTACGCTGAGATTAGCAACCTACTGAACGTCTATTTGATCAATTCCATCTTTTTCCAATCAAAGGGACTTGTCCAAATTAGCCAGCCCCACACAACTTGTCACTAGTCTTGACTCACAAGCTGCTCCTAAGCTTTTACAGAATTTTACGGAGTAAGACACTCTTACTTCCAAGGCCAATAGACATTTACAGGACTACGTTCAGCTATAACAATAATAGCCACCAATAAACAACAAGAAGAAAAGAACAAATAGGATAAAGCGTATAGGATAAATCGTGCAAACAGGATGGCTAGTCTCAGGAGATCTGTGATATACCTTGTATCACTTGTATTTTTCATCACTTTGATATGTGTTGCCAACTCTAACAAAACCGCACTACAGACCGAATTAAAAGAAGATGCAGAATATTTGAAAAAGCAATGGAAACACATAGAGCAACAGAACCTGAAGGCAATTGAAGCCGGCAATCGGGATGAACCCGAAGAAGACTTACAACCAGTGTTGGAACCTTGTACTGTTGTCAACACACTAACAAACCAATTCTTCGATTTACGTCCTCTAGGTTCCTTAGGACCAGAGGGTTTAACACAAGCTTGGAACGCCAAAGGTTTCGATTATGGTAGAAACTTCTCATTAGGTATTTGTGCCACACCATTAAAACAGTTGAACCATATACCTGGTACCGATTTTGTTGATATTTCAAACAATACCGAAGTCGGTGGTTACTATACCGACGAGAATGGAATTAAGCAATCAATTGGACAAGTGGCCACCACTCCAAAGTTTAGAGGTCGTAAAATGGTGCTGGAATACTCCGATGGCTCATTTTGTAAGAATACACCCGGTGGTGAAGCTTTAAGAAAATCAACGGTTCTATCCTTCACTTGCGATAGAGAAATCATGTCACGGGCTCAAGTGTCCTACGTTGGCTCGTTACATGACTGTTCTTACTTTTTCGAAGTTAGAACCATTCATGCATGTGCCACTGTTGCTAAAGAAGACAATTTGGCCATTATTTGGATCTTTTTGTTTATTTGCTTAAGCGCATTAGCCGTTTATCTTGGTGCTGGGTTCGTTTACCAGTTTTTCAAAAAATATCTACTGCATCAGTCTACAAACACAAGAAGACATCAACCATTTACTAATAACGTTAAAAGTTTGATCGCAGGACAAGTAAGTAATGATGTTTAAATTTAAATTTGTGCTTTTTCTTTTCCGAGAAAACTGCAATTGTTATAAGATACGTTACATATCGCTGTGGAAGTTGTTGCTGTTGCTGCTTTCTCTGTTCTTTCATATAAGTTAATCATTTGTTTTAATGCTTTATACTAACAAAAATACAATTTAAACATCAAATAGAATAAACCAACCTTTAACCGGTATCGCGATAACGTTCCCGAGTTCAACTCGTCCTTTACAGAAAGTTATGGAGAAGGAGATCCAAACGAGTTGATTGATGTTTTGGATATGGATGAGTAGGGGTCGAGTAAGATGAACAAGTTGCTAAGTTGCCGCTATTAATAAATCAATGATACGATGCTTCGTGTATAGATACAATAGTACTTTATCTGTAAATGTTTCAATATAGTACAGTACATGAACAGGATAATCAAACAAAGTAGGGGTAGAGGATTCAAGGGATGGTAAAAGGATAGATATCTGCCACAAACTAACTGTCGCACTATTAAGTCACCCGCTCTTGGCCACATGCCACAATTTACACGTGCACACATACTTAGCCTGGCCACATTTCCATAATAAATTCTGGAACGTTCCACGCACGACTTTTTCTTTTGATGAAAATTTTTTCCAAATTTTCTAAATTGTAATTTTGCCTCCTTTCCCTTACAATTTACAGCCTGTTCAACCGACCTTAAAAATGTTTCTTCCTCTGATGTACTCTTTTTTTTTCTGGTTTAGTGCCAAATTTAGATTTTAAAGAAACTAACTAACTTCTTAAGTTTAATAAATTTATATTTAAAAATGGGTAAGGAAAAGACTCACGTTAACGTCGTTGTCATTGGTCACGTCGATTCAGGTAAATCAACCACCACTGGTCACTTAATTTTCAAGTGTGGTGGTATCGATAAGAGAACTATCGAAAAGTTTGAAAAGGAAGCCGCTGAATTAGGTAAGGGTTCTTTCAAGTACGCTTGGGTTTTAGACAAGTTAAAGGCTGAAAGAGAAAGAGGTATCACCATTGATATCGCTTTATGGAAGTTTGAAACTCCAAAGTACCACGTTACCGTTATTGATGCTCCAGGTCACAGAGATTTCATTAAGAACATGATTACCGGTACTTCCCAAGCTGATTGTGCTATCTTAATTATTGCTGGTGGTGTTGGTGAATTCGAAGCTGGTATTTCCAAGGATGGTCAAACCAGAGAACACGCTTTATTAGCTTTCACCTTAGGTGTTAGACAATTAATTGTTGCTGTTAACAAGATGGACTCTGTCCAATGGTCCGAAGCCAGATTCGATGAAATCTGTAAGGAAACCTCCAACTTCATCAAGAAGGTTGGTTACAACCCAAAGACTGTTGCTTTCGTCCCAATCTCTGGTTGGAACGGTGACAACATGATTGAACCATCTCCTAACTGTCCATGGTACAAGGGTTGGTCTAGAGAAACCAAGCTCTCTGGTACTGTTAAGGGTAAGACCTTATTAGACGCTATTGATGCTATTGAACCACCTTCCAGACCATCTGACAAGCCATTAAGATTACCATTACAAGATGTCTACAAGATTGGTGGTATTGGTACTGTTCCAGTCGGTAGAGTTGAAACCGGTGTCATTAAAGCCGGTATGATTGTTACCTTTGCTCCAGCTGGTGTTACCACTGAAGTCAAGTCCGTTGAAATGCACCATGAACAATTAGTTAACGGTGGTCAACCAGGTGACAATGTTGGTTTCAACGTCAAGAACGTTTCTGTTAAGGAAATTAGAAGAGGTAATGTCTGTGGTGATTCTAAGAACGATCCACCAAAGGGTTGTGCCTCTTTCAATGCTCAAGTTATTATCTTGAACCACCCTGGTCAAATCTCTGCTGGTTACTCCCCAGTTTTAGATTGTCACACTGCCCACATTGCTTGTAAGTTCGAAGAATTATTAGAAAAGATTGACAGAAGAACTGGTAAGAAGATGGAAGACTCTCCAAAATTCGTTAAGTCCGGTGATGCTGCTATCGTCAGAATGGTTCCAACTAAGCCAATGTGTGTTGAAGCTTTCACTGAATACCCACCATTAGGTAGATTCGCTGTCAGAGATATGAGACAAACCGTTGCCGTTGGTGTTATCAAGTCTGTCGACAAGTCCGATAAGGTTGGTAAGGTTACCAAGGCTGCTCAAAAGGCTGCTAAGAAATAAGTTAATTAATACAAAGAGATTTTTTTTGTTGGTCCTTGGATGATATAATTGGCTGTTTTTTTTTAAGATTGGCTGTCTTTGTTGTTCATTGGCTTTATTGTTAGTTTATTTTAGTTTTATTATATATGTTTAATTCAAATTCTATTTGATTTTTTCAAATAAAAAGAAAAGAGCATAGTAACCGGCTGCAGGTAAATTTATTCCAGTTATGACAATGTGGTTCGCTTTCTTCTATACATATAATTACTTTGTAATGAATACAACTACACTACGAATCAAACGATTATCAACACTGAATAAATAACAATCATATATCAAAACGTATATAGACCGAATAAATAAGGGAACGAGTAAATGGAGAAATATTAATCACACAGCAAAACTAGTAACACTGGTAATTTACTTCAAAAACCAACAAAAAAATATACTAGAAACAAACTGAATAAAAATGAAGATTATATCACTTTCTTTCACTTGACAACTTTGCCAATTTTTGATCCAAGTCTTGAATGTTATCGGCATCTGCAGATCGGTGCTTTGGCTTAACGTTTAAAGTCAAATGATTAGCTGTGTGCATTATCCCTCTTGCCTTTTGTAGGTTGTCAACAACGTTGGTGTTGGCTCTGTAAGAGAACCTTGGAATAACGTTGCTGTGGTTGTTACCTGACGGATTTGTAATTGATGACAGGGCTGACGACGAAGACGAAGATGAAGACGGCGTTGAGGTTGATGATAAACCAGGTTGTGTTTGTAGTTGATGTTGGTGTTGGTGGTGTGGTAACGAGCCCAGTATCGATCTTCTAATGTTTCCTGCCGAAGAGCCCATGCCTATTAATGAAGATGGTCTCCGTGGTGCCGTTGGAACAACAGAATATTTTCTTTCTCTGAATGTGATGCCCACTTGCTTAACCATTTTACTGTTTTCCAGAGTTTCTGGATTAATTTCATAGAACCAGTCTTTAGCCTCGTCATATTCGTACATGTGCCAGTCGACACCGAATGGTTTTGGCTCAAACAGGTAAACCGTATGTAATGGGACATCTAGATCTCCAACAGAATCCTTGCTCAAGTTTAAGAAATATGCTAGTAGAACCCTAGACACAACTCTATGTGTGATTAAAAGTAAATGGTTTGTTGTTCTTTCAATCTCAGTAATCACTGGTTTCAATCTGTTAATAACGTCCAAGTACGATTCACCACCAACACCAGGGTATCTATACGACATCTTGTTCTCTAGTCTGGCTTTGAATTCTTCAGGGAAACCTTCTTGAATCTCCTGGTAAGTCATACCGTCAAATTTACCACTTCCCAATTCATCCAACATTCTCATTTCTTTAACGTCGAATTTATCCTCTCTAAAATGCTCCGCTGTTTGAACACTACGCTTCATCATTGAGGTGAAAACGCTGAACGACGGCTCTTCAGGCGGGGTTTTAGCTGAGTCTAATTCGTTATAATGGGCCTTTTGGGCAAATTCTTCAAGTTGCGATTTTCTAAACTCCTCTTTCTTGAATAACATGAATCTAGCCAGTGCTTTTGAGAACCTGTGCCCTCTTTCAGTCAATACAGAATCACCACCGATTTTTCCAGAAACGTTATCAACTGATTCTCCATGTCTTGCAATAAATATTTGTCTACTACTTAAATTGAAGTTTAAGAAATAATAAATGATTTGCGAAGCCAAGAAACCTTTAATATTACAGGCTATAACTTTTCTACCAACATCAATCATTTTAACATATTGGAAATTTTTATTCTTCTCTTCCTCTTCGTCAATGGTTTCATATGCCTTTTCATAGTTGTGCAATCTACCCACGAAATCTTTAATTGCCAAATCTGGATCCATATTTTTATAATCAGGACCTTGTAATTTTAAATGAACGTTGTTTTCAATGATGGATTCATCATTACAAATGCTTTCCAAAAATAAAACTTTTAATTGGCCTTGACTCTTTTCCATTATAGTGTCCAGAACCATTTTTCTTCTAGCTTTAGTTGAGTTCGTTGCATCAAAGACACCAACACAACCATCCCCTTTTAATAAATAATCCAACAAGTTTTCTAATGTTTCTTTAGCCCATTGCTCACGCATCAAGATATTTTGTTTGTTATCTGGTGAAAAGAAACTAGCATCATGTGTTGTTGTTGTTTCAGTTTCTTGGTCTGGTAAGGGGGAGTTTTCGGGACCCATGTGAGCAGCTTTAGCACGACGCATTGAACCAACGTTAAAAATTCTGGCATTAATCTGTAACCAATTCAAATACCTAACCAACTTGTTACTTAAATAGGATTTACCTCTTGCCGGCAAACCAATCATAACAACAACGACTCTTTCGTTTGTGCTAACGATTGAGCCATCAGGCGATAGTTTTGATTTCGTTTGGCCGGGTATATCTAACGTTGTTCTGAAAATTGGTTTTGATGAAACAATGAGACGTTCTTTCAACTCAATTGATGGCGGTATTGCTTTGTTTTGCTTCGTGTTGCTTCTTGTCACTTCTTCTAGTAATCGTTTCTTGCGTTTGGCTTCTTTATTTTTTTTCACGTTATTTGTATCGCTTTTGTTTTCATTTTCGTCGCCTTCGTTGTCATCATCGTCTTCGTCTTCTTCCTCATCTTCACTTAAAACCAGTGGGGATAAGGCTGAGAATCCAGCAGGCGATGTATTCTCACTAATAATAGGAGTATCACTTAAAGGCCTCTTGTTGAATTCTTCTGGAACTGGAAATACACCGCCGTTATCATGCTTATTATCTTCAAAAGAGGATCTATTAAACTTATAATCGTTTAATTTGTCCTTGATCAGGCTACTATTGTTTGGATTTGCTTCTTTATTTGAGGATTCTAAATCATTAGTATTAGTGATTGCGTTGTCGTTATGATCCACCACGAAGTTGTTTGCTTCTTCATCCGAGGAGTAAATGGCGGATTCCATGTCTCTACTGTCATATTTATGAATCAGCGGAGAAGCTTCAGTAAACTGAACGTTCTTTTGTAAGGAATCTGATGCTACCATAGGGACCGACATGGGAGAGATGGGTCTCTCCATCTCTGGAGAGAGAGGAGAAGGGGTCATTATATAATTATCTGGGTAAATGGCATAATTGTATTGGTACTTGTTGTTGTCAGTGGTATTGCTAGTGCCATTATCTTGCTGGTTCATTCTTAGCCTTTTATATATAACTGGATAACTAGTAATAATACCTTTATTTAGCAACCGAATTCAAAGTGGGGCGATGACAAAGATGGAAATAGGCAAAAGCTTCAGACAATTTCGATCTCGGTAAAATTATAAGTGAAGGAAACGGTATGATATCAGCTATGAAGCATCAACTGAACCTATCTGATAACCTAATGAACGGTCAGCAAAGAAACATAACGTTTAGTAAACAAGCAAGCTTGATTAACTGACTGAAACCGAAAACGTCATTTTCAATTCTTCCAACTCCCGAGACTGAGCCGCAGAGACAATCAGTTCGATTTGGCTGCTTTTCCATTTTGTCCTGCTCTCTTTGTATGTACATCATAATATATCTGCTGCTACTATTTTCAGCAATAAAGGGACCAAAGGATGATATTTCTTAGTATAATGTGATCTGCTGTACAGCATATAGTCGAAACAGTATTAGACTGGCAGCCCATTTGACTTTAATATATCAATCAGCCTTTTCTGCGGGGAAAGGAGGCAGCCACTGGCCAATTTAGTTTACTACTTGATTGTGTTACTTTACAAGAGTCCTCCTCGTGCTGTCTGTCTGACAGCACATTGATTCTTATTAACTATATTAATTATCAACAACATTCTATCCCAATAATCTCAACACAAACTCAACCGTGGTGAATGTGGCAGCACTACAAGGAATGGCTCTTATTAGAGTTGGTCCAATACCTTTCCAAAACCCTCTCCAACCACTTTGTTTCAAGATATCGTTAACAACCAACTTAACACTCCCATTAAACTTCGACTCAGGTCCAAATCTATCGTTTTGCAACTTTGACTTAATAACATCAACCGGATAAGAACTTAACCACAAAGCATCACCAGCCAACGCACCAAACAAAAGTAACTCGTAAGTTGGTATATCTTTTCTAACTATGCCTTGATATTTCATTGCATTTTGCATTAGGAATTCATAAGTTAAAAACCAAACACCATATGCTTGTGCATCACGAACCAGTGTTATTCCAGTGCCTCTAAACAATCCATTAACAACACCTTGCTTACCGTATATTTTAGCAATTGCGTCACTTGGCCCCTTGTACAGTTTGTGCTTATCATCCTTTTGGGTTTGTAACAAGATTCTTATTTGTTCCACAGGTGAAGTAATTGGAGTATTTGCTAAACCAGCAATAGCACCAGATATATAAAACTGTTTCAATGTTAAGTCCGTTTGATTTGGATTAAACTTCAATATTAATCTCTTAGCTTCATGAAATGCATAGAATTGAACAGAGACACAAGCCCCAACACCAATTAATGGAGCTAAAGTACCTTTATAAAACGCAAGTAAACCTTCGTTTTTCAAAGTATCTGTAACTGCCGTAATTGGTGACGAGTACTGCCCAGTTTGTAATCGAACTTTGACTAGATCAAACGGTTGACCAATTAAAACTTGGATGCCACCTCCAATGAAACCAGCAGTAATGTCTTTTAACTTTCTTGTTATACTGTGATCTATCTGGTCTTCGGATGCCATCTCTTTTTTTTTTCACTAAATTATATTATCAAATGTGACACCAGAGCTGTGGTAACGATTTAGATTGATCCGAATTATTTTGGAGAAGATTAACTGGTTGGAATACGTAGGATAAGAACTCACAAGCACTCCATCAAATCAGTGAGACAAAGCTACACATATATAAAATTTCATACTCATTAGTAATTCTAATAAAAAAATCTTCAATCTTCAGAGATAAAAAACGGCCTCTGAACAAGCAATTGGTGATGTAGTTGATAGATAAGACTTCATATTCAAATTACCTGGGGAAAAATATTTCTGATGGATGGTGAAAAGTCACGTGACGCATACATTTACTTTTACCCTTTCTAAAGGTGTAGATCTAACAACATTGGTTCTGCTAAGATTACAAATTATTAGAGTAATAGAGATAAAAATTGAATAAAGAAAAAACACATAGCACATAGAACCCAAAAAGTTGAAATTACAAAAGACAAAAAGCTAATCAAAACAGAAAAATAAAATAAAATAAACCCATTAAACAAAACGATACGCATTAATTAAAACTTCTTTTCATTATCGTGCAGCATTTTGGAAACTAGTTCATCTAATGGACCATAGTCTTTAGGTGTTAGCAATTGGAATTCTCTACAAAATAAAACAAAATGCTTCAAGGAAGTATTCAAATGAGTTTGTAAACCTAATTCATTGATTTCATCAAAATGATGACAGTACATATGAGCATAGACCCTAAACAATCTCTTCATTATTGTTCTAATCAAAGCCGGGAATTGTTTAGGGAATGGAACACCCATCTTTGTAGGGAAAACGGAGTCATCATCCAAGAACCCTTGAATCCAAACCATCAAGGATTCAACATAACCTGGCGCAGACATTGAAGTTGGTTGTTTGTTGTTTCTGTTCATTGGATCCTGCCATAAATATTCGTACTCTTGCGTAGCTATCATACGGGGACAACTTGATGGTGAACAAAATTCAGTTATTGTCCCGTATAGCATATTTATTTGATTGTAAAAATCGACAACGTGAACAGCGAGCCATTCATTGACATCCTCATCTTTTGGTAGTTTAACGGCTTGCGCTAATGCCGAACCTGAACCTAATGTTTGTTCAGCGTATGTACGGATATCTTTATGGTTTGTAATTTGCTGTTGTGGTTGCGGCGGCGGTTGTGACTGTTGTTGCTGTTGGAATTGATGCTTAGACACAGGCGATGGTGCACTGTCCGGATTCCTTTTAAAAGCTCTTGTTGATCTTATGGTTGGTATTGCCGAAGAGCTAAAATGACTTTGTAAAAACGACATCGCTAGGTATTAATAGTTTTTGAATCCGTTGGCGTGTGTAAGTTGAAAGGATAATCGGCAGGATTCAATTGATTCAACTGATTCTATGGATGCTAAATAATAGTTCTTGGAATCTATGTAATGAACTGATTTCTAATAGTGTTTCTGGAAGTTATACAAGTCCTAGTACTGGTCGAAGACTATAAATAATTAAGGGGTGAAAAAGTTCGTACAGAATTGAATGTCCTAAAGGTATACACTTTTTAAAGGCAGATACGGCTTCTGTAATAACAGATCAGATTCGAAACAAGACAAGTTAACTGTACTGGAACCACGTTGAAATGAAATTGATAGAATTAAACGCAGTTGGCACAAATGGTTTGTTTACTTTTTTCCGAATTTGCCACATCTCGGGCACTTGCCACGTTTACAATGACTTAGACATTCCTGTACCAGCCACACAACGTTTTCTCTACTCATCAGCCACAGGCTTGTTTCCCTCATGCTGAAATTTAAAGCATTCAGACAGTGGTTTTAGACCATTTGCAACAAATAACTCCTTTCAAACAATCTGTTCAGCGTGATAATAGAGCAGAACAGTAACAACTTAGAAGAAGAACAATCATGTCAGATTTAATTAAGTTGAATCCGTGCGATGTTGCCGATGCTCATTCCAACACTCAACAAGAAGCTATTTACAAGGAACTAATAGCTGCAGCTGAATCCCAATTGGACCCTCAAACAGGTAATTTCGAAAGACCCTTTAAATTTGAGGTTGTTCAAGGCTTTTTTAAACAATCAGACCAGTCTACAGACGAATCGACATTTGATTTTATTAAGGAGAATTTCGGGCTGAATTTAAGTTCTTGGTCCGAATTAATTACCAAAGTCAAAGAATTGAATGAAAATTCAACTTCTAACGAATCATACAAGGTTCTGTTTTGTGCTAGACATGGACAAGGGTATCATAACAAAGCTGTTGAAATCTTTGGTTTGGATGCATGGAATGACCATTGGTCGCATGTCGAAGGGACAACTTTGGAAGATGGAACAGTGATGAAATGGGGTCCAGATCCATTTTTAACTCCATTAGGTGAAGCTCAAGCGGAAGAATTGAACAAAGCTTGGAAAACCCAAATTAGTAATGGTTGCCCTATTCCAAGTAGATTTTTCAGTTCTCCGTTCACTAGATCTGCAACAACTCTGATTAGAACTTGGAAAGGAATTGCTGTTTGTGAAGATGATGACGATGAAGAGAAACTGTTGGCTGGAGTTAGATCAAATCCAATTATAAAAGAAGATTTAAGAGAAACCATAGGCTTACACTTGTGTGATAAAAGATCATCAAAGCAAGAAGTCGTTAAAAGATTGGGTTCATACGGTTTTATATTTGAGGATGGATTTGTTAATGACGATATTTATTACAAAGATGATTGGAGAGAAAGTTTAAGCGAGCAAAGTTTAAGAGCTAATTCTTTCTTGCAAGATTTATTCATCAATTTTGAGAATGATGTGTTTGTTAATTGTACTTCACATGCTGGTGAGATTAGAGCACTGATTACTGCCCTAAGCCATAGAAGATTTGCTATACCTACTGCTGGTACCATTCCAATCGTTATTAAAGCAACTAGAAGATAGATATACCCCTTATAGAAGATAGATTAAGTTATATTAGACTTATATACGTTTATTTTTATATAAATATTATAAAGACTTGCATATCTTACACCAAATCAAAACAATATGTACCACTGAAACTTACTTGAGCTTGTAACAAAATATAATTTAAGGAGTAGGACAGAAACAAAACTAAACGAAAAACAGTACGACGAAATCAAATAAAATAGAGAAACAACAGCTCAGTAACAAGTGAAAAGGAGAAGTATATTTAAAACCACAGAGTAAAACAAGTAACAAAAATAAGCCTCGACACACAGAAACAAGGAAAGCCAAAAAAAATCTGTAATATATGAATGGAATTTGGAGGGAGAAGAGAAAGGAGAAAAGAAGTAACATGAGAAAGGCAAGTATGCATAATTTAATGGTCATACAACAAAAAACAAAAAGAAAAACAGAGGTAAAAGCACATATACAAACAAACGATCATGAACTAGTTAGTTAGCTGTAAAGAAACACAAATAAAGTATAAAAGATTAATTCTTTTCTAGTTCATCTAAAGCCTTCAAACTATCTTCAGCATAATATCTAACATCAACATCCTCGTCAGTACACATTTTTTGTAATGATGGTTTAATCTTTGAAAGAACAAGATCTTTGTTATCTTTGTACAGTTTTTCATTGACTGAAGCTAATGATTTGGCAACATTGAACCTGATATTTGGAACTTGATCTTCTTTCAAATCATCAATGAATGGGTATATATCACTGGAAATTGTCTCAGAGGATAAAACTGGAATTAACTTTGTGAATGCAAATAAGCATGTAATTCGACAAATGAAGTTGTCAAATTCTTTAGTTTCTCTTTTTGATAGTATTCTCTTGATTAATTCTAATTTACACCAATCTTCACCAAAGAACTTTGTTAATTTTTGCAAGTTCAGAACAGCAGCTTCTCTAATGGAATAAACAGGATCCCATAGCCATTCCATACATAACTGCCCTAATGCTTCATCAAAGAATGCAACACCTAATTGTTCAGCTAGTAGTGGAATCTGTTCAATGATAGCTAACCTAACTCTCCATAATTTATCGTTTGCCAAGGCTGTAATGGCTGGTAACAATGACTCTGATAGTAATTGAATACCAATAACTTCGTTAACAAGTTGCAAATTAGAAATAATATTCAATCTGACTTCACTGAATTCATCCTTTAACATTTCAACGAAAACTGGTAATAAATGTTCGATTGTGGATTCTTTACCTAAAATTGGAGCTAGACCGGTGACTTCGCTCGCCAATGCACTTCTGACGGTTTCCGATTCATCCATACTTAATTGTGAAACAACTGGAACTATTTCATTCAAAACAATACTTGAGTCAGCTTCGTTAACCAGAGTACAGAAACCTGGCAACTGTTTCGAAATTGCTTTTCTAACCTCAGCTTCGTTATCCTTCATTAAAGCAACTAAGTTTGGAACTAGTTTTAGAGTATAGCTCTTATCATTGAAGTTTAAAACCAATTTTTGAAATCTATCAGCAACCATGTATCTAACTCTCCAACTTGGGTCATTAATTAGTGTTATTAAACTCTTGAATAGATGTTCATTACGAGAACTTTCATTAATTTTCTTCAAGAATGATAAAATCGAAATTAAAACGTCAACAGATAGGAATTTAACAGAATCTTGATTATCATTAACTAATGATTCATACATTGAAGTGACTAGATCCCAATGGAATTCATTGATTGTTTCTGGGGTGTTGAAATTTTCAGTCAATAGATCTATTAATTCTGGTAAATGAGTTGCAGAAGATTTTCTAACCATCGGAGAGTCGTCTTGAATCAATTCGAAATATAGTTGTAATAATTCTAATCTTGTTTCGGAATCAACTTTAATTATAACACTCTTAAACAAACCTGTTGCTGCAATATGTAACGAAAACCATCTTTCTTTGGCTAATCTTTGAATTAATGGAATGAATTCATGGCTAATTTGTTCTTCGGTCAATGATCCACTAACGATATTCAATGAATCAACAGCTTTTTCTCGAACAATTGGTTCTTCGCAAGCTGCGATCTTTTCTAAAACTGGTATTAGTAAGGTGGCATGTTCAGAGCCACCAACGTACGGAACAAACTTGCCCAATTCTTCTGCAGCAATGGCAATAACTTCATCTTCATCTTCTGGTATAACATCTTCTAAAAATGGAACTAATTCTTTTCTTGTTCTTTCTTGACCCAAGGCAATCGCAATAGTGTCTAAACGTTTCATAGCTTGAACTCTACTTGCCACATCATCATGCCTGAGTTCATCCATTAATAAAGCAATGGGATATAACTCTTCAGTTGTTGGAGAAGTTGAAGTGTTGGTCAATGCAGATGATTCCATGATGTGTGTTGCTTGATTTTCCTATATGATGTTCCTTGTATTTTTTCTTTGCCTTTTTATTAATGTTGTTGAACAATAAGACCAATTGATTTATGAGACGTGAATTAATGTAATAACTAATGTAGATACGAAATGATATACAATTTTACACTGAATTTCCGACTGATTTTAGTGGGTGTATGTATGCCAATAAAAAAACTGCTCTGTTTTCAATTTCAAATGGTGTAGTTTATCAAAGTGCAATTGAAACCTTATATAAACTAGAGAAAACTTAGCAATATCAATATATGTATATATTTACAGAAAATAGCCAGAAATCACCCGAAGACAAAAGTGAACAAGGCTAGTTTTGACTGATTTGACTGTGCATCAGAAACAGACACTTTGTTTGTTTGTTAATCAATTTCGTTTCCAAATTTCGAGTTTTGAATGGCGTAAATGGATTATATAATCTAGTCACGTGACGGAGTACTTTGCTGCCTTCCCTCCCTTTTCTCCTTACTTATACCTTGCTATTAATCTTGTTAACTAATTATATAATACTAATTTATTCGTTATATAGACAGAAGCGTATATACATTACACATACGAGATCTTGAATGCCATCCCTAAAGTCTCCTTCAGCTTGTTTAATAACCAGACCAAAAAGTTTCTGAATCTGATTTTCTTATGGGAGATAGAAACCAGTAATGAAACTAAAAACACCAAAACTATTCCTTGTTTAACTATATTACTGTAAATGTTATTATTATTATAGCTCTTTGGGAGTAGATAGCTTTTGAAGATTTCAATTAATTGATTCTTACTATTTGACGCTGGTGGAACGGTATCACTGTCATTATTAGCACCAAACTTCGATAAATCTTTTGAAGTTCCTGAATTTGGTCTCTTTGAACTTTTCTTCTTCACTTTCTTCATCTTTTTATTTTTATGAGTTGGACTATCATTTTTGAACAACGTATCGTTGTTGTTGTTCATTTGGTCTACCTGTTGCTGTTCTTCTTGTTCTTCTTCATAGCGTTCGACTAATCTTTGTGTACGTTGTTGTTCCTCAATTTGATTATTTTTAATTGCTGACTCTAAATTTTTCAAGTATGTTTCTACTTTAACATCGTCGGTTACAAATAATTTTCTGATTAAAGTTTTGGATTTGGCAACTTGGTTTAGTTTAGTTAAAACGTGTAACAAATAAAACTCAACCAATTTTTCCTTTTTCGTAACATCATTGTCGTTATTATTATTGTTGTTACTACTTTCATCAGCCATTAAACCTTCACCATTCGGAAGGACATAAATCTCGGTAAGGTATTTCTCAACTTGATTATTCAATTCAATAAGCGAGAACCCGTTTGATAGCTCAATTATAAAACACATTAAAAGTAACTCGGGATCAATGCTCATAAAGTTATTAAAGTGTATTTCTTGGATTTGATCAAATAATAAACCGTCCATGAATTGATCGTACAGTTCATTACACTCATTTGTTTCTGATCCTAGCAATAGTGGGAAATTTGTTGTCTGTGGAGTCACTAATTTTGCAAGACTATTGTTCCCCACCCTTGCTTCTTTCAAAATCAAGTCAATCAAAGATAGATATAATTTATATATCTTTATTATCAATTCATCGTCAATTTTATCTTTACCAAGTTCACTAATTTTATTGTTTTTTGTAGTTCTATCGTTTAATATCTCATCTATTAATGGTGATACAATACTCCAAGCACGTCCAAAATTTCTGTTTAGATATTGCTTGATAGCTAACTGATAGTTGTTTTTAAACCTCGTTTGAACGGTAATATCAACTGTAAAGTAACCACTTGATGATAAACCAGTTGCAGCTGGTGATACAACTGATCCAACGCCATTCGGAAAATCTCTTGGTGAATTTGGAGTTGATATTTGTTGCCGCTGCAAACTGTTCGTACCATTGATGCTACTGCTATTGCTATTCAGAGCTATTTGGGACATTGCTTGTTGCTCTATTTTGAATTGTCTTTTGATATTGGTTTCCAGTTTGTCACAGTTAAAGGAAAAGGAATGCAGGAGGGTTCCATAAGTTTATTTTAAATCAACTGTCGTCTAGTTCACGATTAATCAATCATGTGTAAATTAGATTAAATCGAAGTAGCAATCTGATCTCGCGAGGCTAATCGTCGCATATCATAACCGCATTGAGATTTTTTTGGAGAATTCGTGCTAAAATGAAGGGAAATCTATCCTTGTTTGGCCTGTCTTTGAATACACAGTGCCTTTTTTATATTTCACACTTATAGGAGTTTACTATTTTTTTTTAATCGAATAAAATTACATATAATACATATAAACTTCTAATATATAGAATGATCTAATCAGCAAGCAAGCTTAACGGAAGGTCATGGTGGGCAAATTAGAGAAGGAAATGATGATAATGATGACACGGTACACTAACTATCAGCTAGCATTACACCATTTTTGTTGAACGAAGAAGTCATAAATTCTAGCAGTTTTCGTTGGATCGATTTTTAATAAATCTTTGGCAGATTTTCTTTTCAGAACACCACCCGATCTTAATAATTCTCTGAAAAGTGTTTCTTTGATTGCTAGATAAGGTTTTGGCATAATTCTTAAAGTTGAACATAGTTGTCTTTCTTCTTCTGACAACAAGTCAATATCTAAGGCTTGTGATATATCCAATGGTTGATTCATCTTCTTCTTACTATTGTTACTAACACCATTAGAATCATGTGTAGGAGTTTGGTGTCTAGAAGTAGATCTAACAGAGTTTAAAGTATGTCTTTCTCTAGCAGAATTTGTAATTGGAGCGATAGCCATGGTGGCTCTTGATAGTCTACTGATTTTATCCTTTTCATACTTCATTGCGCTTTCAAAAGATGTTATACCATTTGATCTCCATTCTTGTAACTGTTGAATCTTATTTCGAAGTTTTAACTCATTTAGCATATCATCAGTGAAATCTTTAAAATCATCAGCTGTCATAACTCTCCCAAAGGCTTTTAGTTTATTGTATAATTCTCTTTCCTCTTTCGTTCTCTTTTTATCAATTGCAATGTTATTTCTATAATCCAGTAGATTGTTTTTCAACATCAATCTTTTTCTTTCCGCTCTTAAAGTTAATTTGGAATTATAGATATCCAAAATTGTCAATTTTAATTCAATATCTTGCTCTGACTCATCGGGTTCAAAAACCATATCTTGAACAACTTTTTCAGCTTCATCTTCAGCTTCTTCTTCAAATTCTAATCTACCAGGCATGTATTTTTGAATATCAGAACATAAAGGTTTTGAAGCTAACACCTTCTTAGGTGGTGGTAAGGGTAAATGTTTCCTCGATTCAATCCTCAGTTTTCTCTTCTTCAAAAATTCCGAAGTTGAAATATCTGAGAAAGTTTTATTTAGATCTGGTATTGGATAATAGTCTGAATTTAGATAAACATCTTCATAATGCTTACCAACTTCTTCTTTAGACCTTCCACCAATAAACTCAGCTATATCTTGCCAGTTACCTAAACCTAAAGTTTGACAACCTTCGATTAACAACAGTTCTTCATCAGCACCCCAATCTTCATCAAATATAGGATACTGATGCTGTTCGATAACCCTATAGTCATGCCACGGTTTGTGCTTTCCAGAAGCTTGACCTTTGGCAAAACAAGGAACACATAAATCATAATCGGTACAAACTGTACATCTAATTCTTACTCTTCTTGTACAATCGGAAGAACAAACGTCACAGTGAAACTTTGCCATCCTACTTTCTTATTATACGTTTATATGCGTAAGCGAAAGCAATTAATTGACCTTTATTTATCCTTTATCAGTATTTGAATTCCTTTTTGGTTATTTGGTATTTTTTCTGTTAAAAAACAGTAAAAAATGGGGTAAATTAGAAGGGATCCTGGGCTAGTGGTAGTGCAACACTCAGACGAACAAATGAACCTTCCAGCCAATCAGCTTCGACAATAACCAGAATGAACAGATAGATGGATAATTGGATTGATTGATTGATCCCGGTGCTTGAAAATCACCAACAATATTATATATATATCAAGATATATTTAATTAATGTTAAGGTAATCAAGTGAACGGTATAATATCCGTTTGTATGCCAAAATATATGTCTATCTTTCTCTCTGTTTTGCCCAGTGGAGGTGTGTTTTGGCCTTTTGGCCACGCCATTTACAATTTCCTGTTTCCTGTAATTCTCATTTTATTATTCTGTCCTCTGTCAAATGACCGGGTTGACCCGTATGCGCGACATGTATTCTGTTTTCAATTAGCGAAAACCAACCCTTAATCTGTTCACGTGATAATCCTGAGGGTTGGTATCCTCCCAGGCCCCAAGTCTCTGAAGTTTCACCATCCACACCGCGCACCATCTTAACATCAAGTTGCCACTTGTACCTGCCAACTTTCTGTCACGTGCCACTGCCAGCATCCCTCCTCTTTCTCTTTTCTCTCTCTTCCCTCTCTGTGGACGGACGATTCTGCTCTCTTGCTAGTTGAGGCAATCAGAAAAAACTAGTGAAAAATTTATATTGGCTTTAAAGGTACCCCTTTAATATATACATTTTTACTCTAATACCTCCAATAATCTAGTATCTATATATACACAATAATATCGCAAAATGGTATGTTAATAACATCATAAAATGAAAAACAAAAGGAAACGTATTCAACAATTTAAAGAGACCAAGGAGAGATATACAAGTATATAGATAGAGAGAAGGAACTATACATCAACATTGCAAAATGGAATATTGAACCATTGAAATAATTAGTAACGACAACTTAGCAATGAAACCCATAGGATTGTAAATTACAAACTCGAATATTGAACATCTAAGATACGACATCACGGAAGTTTACTATTGAGAGAATAATTGATAACTAGCGAAAGTACCAGGATGAACTGGAACCAGCTGAATCAATAGACACAAATGAAGCTAGAGTTTTGAAATGTTTAAATGATCTATTCACACAAGAACAACACACCATTCATGATATTGCATTAATATAATACATCAATCACCAGGATATCTCGGTTCCAAAGTAGTAAATCTGCCAAACAAACAACTTATGAACTTAAGGTTGTTGATCTATCAGTATGTTGAAGCTGGTAGAGAGATGATTAAGGAACATGGCTTTTTGTTGTAAGAGGCAAAGAATTTCTATTTTCTTATACATTACTTTTGAAAGTATTGCCAGCTAAGGGATCTTCATCGTAAATCACATCATACATGAATGAAAACGACCATGAAGTGGTAAAGTCTGCAGATGAACGTTTAAGTTATTGTCAAATGAAGAACGATGTATTCTCTCCAAGATTCCTCTACAATTTTTTGAACACTACCATTGTTGCAATATAAAATTCACATTTTTCAACATTTTTCAAATACTAACATTTGTTGCAATAATTAAATTTTTATTTAATTATTTTACATTATTATTATAGGGTAGAGTTAGAACCAAGACCGTCAAGAGAGCTTCTAAAGTTTTAATTGAAAAATACTATCCAAAGTTGACTTTAGATTTTGAAGTCAACAAGAGATTAACCTCTGAAATTGCCGAAATCCAATCCAAGAGATTAAGAAACAAGATTGCTGGTTACACCACCCATTTAATGAAGAGAATTCAAAAGGGTCCAGTTAGAGGTATTTCTTTCAAGTTACAAGAAGAAGAGAGAGAAAGAAAGGATCAATACGTTCCAGAAGTTTCTGCTTTAGACTTGAAGAAGACCAAGGGTCAATTACATGTTGATGCTGATACTGATGACTTAATCAAGTCTTTAGGTTTCAAGTTACCAACTAACGTTACTTCTGTTTCATCAAACAGAGGTCCAAAGAGATACAGAAAGTAATTTTACTAAGTTTATATTCATTGTTGACTCAGACTTTAATAAATAAAATTTGTTGCTTTTATTTAACTTTAATGTATTTTTTTGTTTTATTTTAATTTTGTTTCTAAAGATTCCTTATAAGTTATATACATTATATCGAATTTTAAATAAATCTAAAAGAGAACTTACCATTTTTTATATTTTTCCATCTTTTCTCATCTATTACTGGTCTTGTAAAGTAGTAGCCTCAATAATCATAGTTGTAGTATATTATAGAAGTATATAAGGTGTGGAGTAAGAGCTATAGGGAATTTCTTAATACACAAACAAGACTCAAAAAGGGGGTGCACACATACATAGCAACTGACAAAGAAAGGCTTATTCCATTTCATTTACGATTTTATTACAATAATCTTTCAAAATTAGTGACCGCTTATTCAACTCCTCACCATGATTTCCCATTGCATCAACGAACAAATCAATAGTATTGATGAGTTTTAAGAAATTAAGATTGAATTTCAATCTTATTGAAATTATCCTTTTGAAAAAAACTTGATAGCTTTCTGAAATGTTGATTGATTCTTCAACCCACTTGTCTATATCTAATTTCATATATTTCAACAATAATTTATCCCTTTCTTGTAACTCAACTTCATTTTCTTCATTGTTACCATTTGGATCATCCAATAATTTCTTGTAATCTGACTCATCCTCATTCAGTAACTTCTCATAAACGGGGGTATTCACTGGTTGGTATTTTTCAGGAATGGTATAAATAGGTTGTTGCTCAATTTTTTCGATTGAATTATCCTTTTTTCCACCGTCGCCATCATCCTCGTGATTGCCAACTCTGTCGTCAGTCTCGGTAGTAGTTTGTCTCATCATCCTTTCTGTACCTTGCATTTCATTCTCGTTGTTAAATCCGTTGGATTGGAATGCAACACCGATTTTTCTTCTTTTGTTGCTGCTATTGGTATTGTTTTTGTTGTTATTATTACAAGGTGTTGAATTTGATGAATTCGTCATACAGGAAACTGAATCATTGGCTAATTCAAGACTTGTAACGTTATTTGAATTGAATTTCGAAGGTGTTGTTGTGGTGGTTGTTGTGGTTGCGGTTGCTTCTGTTGCCGGTATACCTGCTGTTGTTGCTGTTGTTGGTGCTGTATTGAAGGGATTATTGTTGCTGTGTTCAACGGTTGTTGGTCTTTCTGAGCGTGTGATTGGTGTCGATGAACCTTTTGGTAAATTGACGAAAAATGCACCGAATTTGTTACTATTATTGTTATTAATAGCATCAGTATGCTTTTGATTCTTGTTGACTATTTTCTTTGCCTTTGGTGTTGATAAATAGCTAGCCATATTGACACCATCATTGTCATTTTTGTTGTTGTTTTTGTTTGTTGTTAAAGCTGCAGATGACGATGAGGAATTGATTGGTGTTTTCAATTGCTCTTGTTTCATTCGTTTCGCTGTCAATTTTGAGGATGATGTGGTTGAATTGCTGAAAATTGACGAACTATTAATTTGAGCTTTGTTTGACGAGCCGATTGATGATCGTTTGCCGTTGTGGCTGTTTGAAGATCTTGGGTTGGGCGTGGAGATGGCAGAAGAAGAAGGAGGAGATCCTGATGATTTCTCAGGTTCATCTATAGGTTCTGGTTTGACCCTGATCTCATCCATTTTTGTTCCGAAAAATGTATGTTACCGTTCTTTAAAAATCTTTAGTTAATCAAGTATGCCTTCTATTGAGTTGTTTGAAGTGGATTGAGCCAAAATGATTGAAAGACAAAAAGGGAAACGAAAAAAGGATCAAAGTTGAATTTGAATTTTTGTTTTGCGAGGCCTCAAAATAAAATGTCTCATTTAATTTCCGCTTTGTCTATGAGGATAATTACAACTACAAAATTTTGTTGAATAATTGGACATTTAACAATTTATTTATTTATTTATGTGGATATAGTAGACATTTGCATACGTTAGAATATTAATAAAGACAGAAAACAACGAAAAGGGAAACAGAGGATCAAAGCCCACATAATTTAGAGCTTCGTAGAAACTAGTCATTTTTTAGTATACCCCTTTTCAACTAACCAAGCTTTGACATCTTTGTAATCTCTTTGAACCCAATTGGATTTACTTTGAATTGTTTCTAAAGATTGAGCTAAACCTTGATTGAAACCAGTAGTATTCTTGGTTTTGAAGAATGCTTCAATTTCCTTGTATTTTGCCATCGAGGTGAAACCAGAAGTACAAACTTGAACAACTGAACCCAACATAGACAACCCTGGTGGTAGCAGCTTGTAGATTTCATCCCAATGAGCGGTCATCCAATGATATAACGTTTCAACACCCAATTTATGAGCTCTCATACCTTGCATTGGAATGTAAATATCTTGAGATCTAACAAATCCAGAAAGAAGGGATGATAGAACTTTTTCTAGAATTGCTGAATTTTCGAATCTACCCAATGCCCTTAAAGCAGTAATTTTTTCATCAATCGACTGAGGATTCTTGTAAATCTGTAACAAAGCTTGGTATTCAACTTCACCACCCTTCGATGCAATGGTGTTAAAAACAGTTGCTCTTAAATTTGGATGGATGGCAGATTTGTCACCGGAAATGTATTCGGTAAACATCTTGGAAATGGCTTGTAAAACTTTCAAATCACCAGAAGATGCAGCAGCCCCAAATAACAAGGCCTTTAATCTTTGATCCAAGAATGATTCATCTTCAGTAAAGACCCAACCACCTTGATGGCATTTCTCACTCACCAAATCACCAGTTAAAGCTTTCAAACCGTCTGTAACTGACTCATCCTCAAACATATAAGCTGCTCTCAATGATAACATTCTAGAAATAATTTCATCCCAAACAAAGAATGAATTTTCTTCCTTCCAACCAGAAACTAAAGACAATAAGTTAGTCGTTTTCGAATAACCAGACACAGATAGTGCACCTGCATCAGCAACTAAGCCAATTCTATCTTCAACAGATAATTTAGATTGGGATGAACCTAATTTAGCCCATCTTTCAGGTTCATAACAGACTCTGTAAACACCGGTTGAATTACCATTAACTTTAAAGAATGATTTATCTTCAATTGACAATGGCATCGATCTTTCATTGAAAACAACCGATTCATCTAATCCTTTATCCGTTTTCAAACCTAAGAAAATTGGATAAAGGGTTTCATCGTCTTCTGGCTTAACATCACCTGTTGTTAAGTATCTATGTTGCTCAACTCTCACAGAATCACCAGATTCAGCAACGGTAACAACTGGGTAACCAACTTTTTTAGTCCAAACTTTCATTGTACCTTCAACATCTTTGCCAGAAACTTCAGATAAAGATTTCCATAAATCTTCAGTGGTAGCGTTGGAATAAGAATGTGTTTTCAAGTAGTTGGAAACACCTTTGATGAAATCTTCCTCGCCTAACCAGTTAGCCAACATTCTCAAAACTGAAGAACCTTTTTCGTATGAAATAGCATCGAAAATTTGATTAATTTCATCAGCCCTCTTAACAGGAACTTCAATTGGATGTGAAGATCTTAAGCCATCTAAAGTTAAAGCGGATTGTAATGAATCACCAACGAAATTTTCCCAAACCTTCCAATCTTTTTCAAAATGATCACAACATTTCCATGACATATAAGTGGCAAATGATTCATTTAACCACAATGAATCCCAAAAGTCCATTGTACAAATGTTACCAAACCATTGATGAGCCAATTCGTGGGCAACAACTTCAGAGACCCTCAATTTGGTGGCCAATGTGGAATTCTTTTCATCGAATAATAAGTCCACCATACGGTAAGTAATCAAACCCCAGTTCTCCATAGCACCAGCAGAGAAATCATGGATACCAACCATATCCATTTTTGGCAATGGGTAAGGAATATCAAAGACAGTTTCGTAGTATTCTAAAGCCTTAGCAGCCAATTCAACAGACATTCTACCACCCTCTTCATAACCTGGTGTGGTGTAAACTTTAACTGGGATATCTCTGAATTTATATTCGGATTCGATACATTTCAAATCACCAACAATGAACGCAACTAAATAAGTTGACATTAACGGAGTTTTGTTAAAGACCACTTTTTTGGTAGTACTGTCAACTTCAATTTCTTCAGAAACGTCCATATTTGATAAACAAGTCAACTTTTTGTCTGCAATTAAAGAAATAGAGAAGCTTGCTTTTAAGTTAGGTTCATCAAAGCAAGGAAATGCTCTTCTACAATCAGTTGGTTCCATTTGAGTTGTTGCCAAGTACTTTGTTTCACCATTTTCTTCGTACGTTGATCTATAAAATCCCGCCATTTTATCGTTTAATTCACCAATGAACTTAATGTATAACTTAACGGATTCACCAGACTTTAAAACGTCTTCAGTAAATTTAAATGTCGAGGATTGATCGTCATCGTTATAAACTGTTTCGATTGGTTTGAATTCTCCATTGTCAGTTTTTAATTTAACTTCCAATAATTCTAATTCTAAAGTGTTCAAGGAAATAAAATCAGAATCTTCGTTGACGGTTAAATCAATTGAGGTTTCACCATTGAATTTGAAAGTGTCAAATAATGGTTTTAATGTTAAATCATAGTGGGTTGGCTTGACATTTGTTGGAAGGATTTGTCTACCTGGGACAGAAGCAGTTGAGGAATGGCACATTTCTAATTTTCTTGCAAATCCTGAACAACAATGATGGTGGGATCTTTTAAGAATTGAGAAATTGGTTGAATGAATTGAGTTGATAAGTTTTTGGTTGCTGTTTACAATCGTAGAGTAAGTCAAAGATAAAGGGGTAGAAGGAGAGGACCTGGAAGTGGCAAAAGCAAGGGAGCTTGTGGAGGAATAGGAGGCAGTTGGTACTTTGGTGAACGTTCTTTGTAATGGCAGCAGCAGAGACAGCGACCGTTGGGAAGTGGATGCGAATCTCGAGCCAACTGAACGGTGAAGTGTGGAGAAGATTGAGGATGACATAGATGGAACCATAAGGGTGTGAGCGAGTGGATGGAATATGGGTGACTTGAATTTGATGATACTAGAGTGGGTGTAAATAAGAAACACTGGTAACTGTAATGGATAGATATTATTCAATAAAGAAGTGATTGAAAGAAAAATAAAAGTGTCTCTCGACGGAGCAAAAATTATAAAACTTAATTTAGCGTCTCATGAATGAACGAATGAATAATTTGAACACTGGGGGTAACTTGTAGACAAAAAATCATTAACTGTATTGATGATACTAGTAAGTTAGAATAAATCTCTCAGGATTAGAGGCACTGGTTAGATGATGGTAAGACATTTATAAAAGATACAATAATATATAGATATAGAAATATAAGTACACACAAGCTTTTTGTTCGATTTTAGTTATTTTGACTAACCTGTTCTAAGGATCAAATGAACACCACTGTCTGATTCAACAATATCACTCAATTCACCAACTTGTAAATTAAAAGCAGCGTATTCAAAACTTGGTTGCATTTGACCCTTCGTGAAAAAGCCTAAATCACCGCCTACTGCATGGGAACTACAATCACTGTTATCTAAAGCTAATTCAGGTAAAGTATATTCACCTGATTTAATTTTAGATTGATAATTTTTCAGGATTTCAATAGCCTCTTGTTTGGTTCTTGTTATATTCGGCTCCTTCCAGGATGAAGGTCTTCTTGAATCTTTATGTTTAACTAGCAAATGGCTTGCTCTAACCTTTGTTGGCTGATGTAAATTCCTAGATAAATAAGACTCTAGTAATTCTGTGTTTGATTCAGGTGGTGGAGACCATGTTGATTCTTTTGTTTGTGAGTTGTAAAAATATTCTTGCTTATGGGTCTTCGATGTTTTAATTGACCAATGTTCAGGGAGACCTGTATAGTGATTTATAGTTGAAGACTTGATTTAGGATTAGTTGAGGTTTTATTAGTATCAGTTAGTCAAAAGTGGGAGTAGACTGAATTGTGGTTTAAAATATGCTTACCATCGTTGCTATGATTAAATATATGTGTAGATGTGAACGGTGGCTGTATGAGATTGAAACAGAATAGCCAAAAGAGATAAGCCAAAAAAACAACCAAACAAAGAGTATTTATTTATTACAAGCAAATGCAAAAGGAAAAGAAACAAAGTTTGAGATTTGTTGTCGACTGCGTCGATGTAAGTCGCTGCTTAACCCTGTAGTCGATCGACCTGAAGTTGGACAACTGTCAATGTTCCACTTTTAATGTCACGTAATCACCGGGCGGATCCCTGCGGCTAATCGCCACAGAAACAAACAATTTATTTTTCTTAAAAGCGGGCGGGTGCTGGGTTGCGTGCACGCGTGGGGCAATTGATTAATTTCATTTGTTTTGGTGCAATTGAATAAGTAGATGAGTTGGTGGAATGGGTTATGGCGCCCACTTTTTGATTTTCCTCGTTTAGTTTTCTGAACCTTAGACCATTTCTGTCGGGGTATTCAATGTATTGGTGTATCTATATATTATAAAGCAGTGAAGTAGTAATAAACATGCATGGTTAGTGTGATGGATGGGGGCATGGTGGACATCTTAAGCTTCAGAGGGCTAGAGCGAAACAAAAGGGTCGTCAGAACAATGGAGACACGTTCGCTGTGTCACAAAGTATCTCCCACGTTGGGAGCCAATCAATTAAACAGGGACTTAAGTTGAACTGACTCAAAAAGAAACGCCCCTTCTTTTATATAGTGCACAACCATATTAATTGTGACAACCACCAAAACAACTTTATGCACATGCACCCTTAAAATACAAATAACAACTAGTATTTGTGGCCAGGCCCTGCTAATTAGAACACTTTGAGGGGGGATTTCAAATGATCTTAGAGGTTCAGAGTACTAAGTCTCACTAACACAACCCAGATTACTCAATTACTCCAAGAATATCTCTCTTTGTTTGGCCTAGATATAAATACCTCGTTTTCCCCCTTGTTTCGTGTACATTTCATGCTCGTATTTGTATGTCTCGTTTGAATAGAAAGAGGCCAATCAATCGAACAAGCAACTGTCAGTATAGCCTTACTGTCCGTGTCACTCCAAGTGTATATATTCTTACTTCAAACTGTGCACCACTGTTCAATAAACAAACAAACAAACAAAACCATTAACGCTCAACTCTCCACTACACTCCACTACACGAACCCCAAGTGCGGAAAAATCTGTCTATCATCCATTTTCGTCAATCAACACCTTGCACCTTCATATCAACAAAGAGATTACTCCTTTGGTCTTAATTACTTACCTACTTAAGTATCTATTAACTGAGTGATTTACCCTTTGTTCCGCATTCGTTTTAAGTTGAATATACTTAGTTGTCTCTCTCTTTCTCCACGGTACTACAACCACCTTCTATTCTCATAACCCATCTATAACACTCAATATTCAGAGTTTGGTTTCCGAAGCACCACTCAGTTTCATCCGAACGCTATCACACGCCCATTTATTACTTCCCCATTATATCCGATTACTAATAAATTACACACCTGTCGCAGCGCCAACTTTTAAAGTTAATTCCATCTCTAGCCGACCGGTTTTCCCTATTTTCTTACTACTGTTAATACTATTTTTTCCAAAAGAACATTGGCCATTCAATTTTAATAATTTAAAGACTCAAAACTAGTCACCAAGATTATATCCTTGCTTACTTACTTACCTATCTTATCCATTATTGTTTGATAATATCCTACTCTCAACATTATATATAAGTCACTCAGGTTCTCGTCTGTTTCAAATTAATTACTCACACATACATTATCCCAAGACTGTAGTTTATTACTACTTAAAGAGCAACTATATCTGGTGATAAATACCACAAACTTGCCAACGCCTTCCTATAAAGTTTGCAAAAATAGAATGTCTTCTATTTTACACAACTTTCCCTTCTCAGAAGGGGTGTCTCATACTTTTGACTTGGAAAGCCAACGAAACTCATTAACTAGTGATGAAAGAGAATGTCGAGATTCACTTGCTACTTTAAACGACGAAGACAATTATTCTTTTAATACATTATTATTAGATCAAGAATCCAAATTAACAAACAACAAAAACCAACAAATAGCAAGTAACAAAAGAAGACCCAGAAGATGTTATAATTTTATTAAAACTTGTAATCATACTTCAATCTTCATTTTAATAGTATTGTCAAGTTCTTTAATTTTCTTATATGTGAAATTGCTACATCTTACAGGTCAAATGAATGATCAATTCTTAGATGGGCATTATTCAATAAGTTCATTAACAAAGGATGTTACTGTTAAACCAATCCATTCACATAATGATGAATGGAGAAAACATCCATTATTTGACGCTTTAAGAATAGGTTCAAATTCAATTGAAGCCGATTGTTATTTCTTGGAATCAAATCCAAATTTAATTTATGTTGGTCATAAACGTCCAACTTTGACAAATGACAAAAGCTTACAAATAATGTATTTAAATCCACTGTATAATTTATTGGAAGAAGCTAACATTGATAATTATGATAATCATGATTTGCAAAGCAAGAATGGTATTTTTTATAATAATCCAGAAAATACAACTTATTTATACATTGATATCAAGAAAAACCCTGTTGAGCTGGTTAAATTACTTGAATCACATTTAGAAAAATTCATTGAGAAAAATTACTTAACTTATTTTGATACCAAGACAGATTCGTTTATTGAGGGTCCATTAACGATAATAATAACGGGTGACTTCCCATACAACTATATATCACAAATGGAGAAAAGATACATGTTTATTGATGCTCCTCTTCATTTACTAACTGATCCCGCCGAATTAGCAAAATATCCATCCAAGAATATCAGTTTATTTACGTCAAGTTCCTTAAATAAATTGATTGATCCATACTATTCAAATTTAAACTTTTTTAATGGATTAAACAAAGGGCAAATGAAAACTTTAAACAATTTTATTGATGTCGCTCATGGTGCCAATCTAAGAACTAGAATTTGGGATACTCCTAAATTTACCAAGAGTTTAAAATTCAAAATTTGGAAACAGCTCTTACAACTAGGATCGGATTATTTGAATGTTGATCAATTATGTGACGCCGCTAAATTTTGAATTCCCCGTTCCATCCGTTGGATAAACCCTCACAACTTCATATATTGGTTGATTTTTCTTATTGGGTCTGTTTCTTTTACGCTTTTTTATTTTATATAGATATAGATGGTGTGATACCTTTAGTTAAGCCTTCTAATTTTTATTTTGTATTAACAAAGCTCACTATTAATTAATAAGTACATTTCCTACATAATTCATAATAAACTCTTTTTTAATCCAGTTTCATCCTCGTACGTGTTTCTTGGGTAAAGTGGAGGGAGAGTGTTTAGCTACGGCAAGAAATAGCCGAGCGAAATATGTCAGTCATGGATGCAAGATACCCGAGTTTGGCGCCGCCCGGGTAAAAATAAGCAAAAGAAAAAGAAGAAATTGGCCGCGCCGGTCGATTTGTGTGGCAGTGATATCCCCCTTTGCGATAACGATTATGTGATACAGGGTAGGGTAGTATCGATAATAGCCATGATAGGCCGTCATGTAACGGTTCATACAGTCAGAGCTGAAGTAATTGTAAATTGGGGCATGACTGAGTGTTTAAAGGAAAGCAAAATAAGTGAGTAGGGGTATTCTTAAATAATAACAACAAATAAGGAAACACAGAGAAAAGGGAAAGTGAGGAGAGAGGTGAGAGGAGTGAGTCAAAAAATGATAAGTATGCACGGAAAGTGGCAAAAAGGAAGAAGTAAATGGTGAAAATGAAATTTCAAGATCATGAAATTATTGACAATGTAAGAAAGGGAAGAAGAGAAAACATTATGCCACTTTTATATCAATGAAGATATATCACCTGTGTGGAGAGCAGATCAGGAACAAACGGAGTGATATTTCTGTGGCTTTTACATCAATAAAGGCATTGAACCAAAAATGGCAGAGCTGAAAACCAATAGCTGGGGCAACTTCGTGATTGATATCCCAGGAACGATGGTTTCGTTCTTTTAATCTGTCATTTGTGGATGCGATGCCTTTTTTTGTCACCCTCAACTTCAGCAGCGCTGGAGGTGATAGTATCAACATACTCACCAGCAATGTAATATGGTAGCAGTTGTGGTTTTCCATTTTGCAGTAAAAGTATATGCTGTGTCTTGAACCAGCATGATAAGGCTTTTCGCAAGCTGTCGTTTCACATGCGATGGTGACCGTTTTGGTGACGCCATCAGTGGCCAGTGATGATAGTAGTGATTCTAGTCATGGTGAATAGTTGTTGAAGTTTAGGCTTTCTGATTTCCAGAAACTGCCACTTAGGACAATGATTGTTCAATCCTTCATTATAAGGCTCATTGGGTTTTGATCTGGGAGCGAATAAGACTGCAACAGACAAAAAGGAAGGAAACGGTCCGTGCATCAGAAAACTGGGGGAGCTCGCTACGTGGTTCGTTTGAAGATTGATTCTGGGGTGTCATTGTAGTGGTAGTAGCTACTCTAATTGTGATGCTAGAGTATGATAAAACGCAAAGGAAGTTATATCTGTGAAGAGTTACTTTGTCTTTTTTTGACAGCTTTTAAGATTTATCAATTCTAGGGAAATTCAATGAAAAAACATCAAAATTCCTTTTTATGTATTTCATGGAAACAAAAACTGTTGGTAATGTGCTAATAAAGATAGCTACAGAGCAATGCTTCCCGAACTTTCATTTTCTATAATTTAGTCTTTTAGAGCCTTGAACACTGCTTATTTAGTTGTCAAAACTTCAAATCTCATAAACTATATAGTTGATTGTAAATAAATGCATGCATAAAGAAGCAAAAAAAGGGGAATGAAATAAACTATTAAATAAATGAAACATAAACAAAGATTTAAAATATATGAGCGCAAAGAAAGAAGTAAACAGATAAAAACAAATCGTAGTAATAAATAAACAAAAAAAAAGTCATATAAACATAAACATAAAATGGGAAAACGCAAACACTTATTAAATAACAAAACTTCCCAAACCAACTATAATCAAATTACCAAGGATGAGGTTGTTGAAGAAAATTTCAAAATTTGTTCTCTTTGAGTAAACTTCAATCAGCTTAAATTGGATCTCTTCTTTATATAACATCAAATATGATAAAACTTCCAATATCGTACCATCGACGAATTTATTGGTATTCTGGAACATCTTCATCAATCTTGGATCGACACCATCAACACCACCACGAGAAATCATGTCATCGCTAATGTTATTGAATGTAGCATCCTGGGTAGTTCTGGTACTGTCTTTGTCATTCATGAATAATAAACTCATGTCAGATAATGTCAAAAGAGACATTAAATCAATGTACTCAAAATCTTTGATGTTATGAACCAGCCTGAACTTAATCGGTGGGATTGAATTTGATTCTGGTGACAATAAATATGATTTCATTGTTGTCGCTGTATTTTGTGAATGGTGGTCGATGACAGGGGGTAATTCTGAGCCATCGAAGGGATTTTCACCATTTTCTTCTCTGTTGTAGTTAGTGTTATTGGCATTTAAAATCCTTGATAGCCCAAATTTTTTGTCGTTAATAAACGTTATTAACGATTGTAGATCCGTGCGAGAGATATATGGGGAGTCTGTGAGTGTTGAATATGGGATTTCTTTCGGCATGGAAGCTTTGACTTCACTGAGGACTAATTTAATGTCCATAACAACATATCTGTTTTGTTCTTCGCTGCAAGATGTGGCTGCGGAGGTAGTGGTGGTAGCATTGGATGATAACGGTAATGGTTGGCTTGGGCTTTGGTCAGGTGTGATATTGATTGGGACTGTTGTTGATTGATAGACATCCTCTTCGGTGAAATGTTCATCAATGAATTTGGAGACTGTATTCTTCATATTACTCCAAATAGAATCACTTGTTGAAGACAACATTAAATTATCCTCCTTATCGTCGTTTGGCAGCATGATGTCAATAATTAAGTCAGCTTTACCTGATTGAATCCAATTAAGTTTGGAGCATTCCTCATTATGAAGGTAGGATAAATCCAGTTGATCAACGTGTAATCTAGTAATTTTCTTCCATGGTTCATTGTCATTGCTATCATCAATTAACTTAGTAGGTAAAATTGGTAAGGTTGAATTCAAACCAGTCGTTGGTTTTTCAGGTTTCTGTCTTGAAGGTTGTGGATATTCATCTAGCGCACTAAAATGTGCCAATTGATTTTGCCTCTTGTGTAAAGTGAATAATGAACCGTTTAATGAACCTGAAAATGAGGAGGCATTTAAAAAGTCATATGTAACCCAATTGCGACGGAGTCTATCCAATGCACATGTAAAAATACTGAGTTCAATTATTTTGGCATTGTCATTAGCAGGTATTAACTTACCCTCTTTTGTTAGGATACTATTAGTTGTTTTAACCAAAACCTTTAAGTCTTTTATTTTGAAATTCTCAAATTCATAATTTTCAGGGAATGATTCATCAATTACACATTGAACACCTCCTCTGTCTAAAATTTTACCATTATCATCTTTGGATAAAATAGTTTTGTATAGACTAATATCACCAGTAACACCGTTCAATGAAACATCTTTGATTAAGCCTTTACCATCTAACCACTTTTTAAATGATAGAGTTAAACTTATAGTATCAATTTTGAAGTTGTATATAACCTTCAGAGATGCATCACTGTCCGGCAAAATCGAAGGTGAGGATCTAACCAATAAATTTTTGAACTGAATTGTACCATCTTTCCATTCTGCAATGAATTCAGATTCGTTTGAAGGTTCAACGCATAATTTATTATCAAAGGTTATCAATTTTTCTAAAATCCATTTGTTATTGATAGTTTGTCCATCACCGTTTGATAAAAGATTAATTAAGTATATTATTAGCCCAACAAAAGTTGTAGTACCAATGAGGATCCATATGAAATTTCCCATTAGTATCCAGGACAAAAAGGCTGATAATTCATCGATGTTAAAGGGTCTGTTTGAACGAAGTAGAAACCATTTCAGCTTTAAACGGAGTGTTTGTAATGGATTTCTGGCTGGCGTATATTTAGATAGAAATTCTTGTCTTTTCAATTTACTTGGAGAAGGAGTTGGTGGAGAGGGCGATTTTTCATTTTTGGAGCTATAATGTCTTCTGAACGACGAATTCTTGACGTCAAACTTATATATACAAGATTTGTTCAAAGGGAAAATATAGCTATTTCCAGATGAAATGGTATGGGTTTTTGTTGAATAGTTTCTAAGTCCTATTATGTTGCTATGATTACTGTGAAGATGGAGACGATTATTTCCATTATTATGCAAGCCCAAATTGTTTGACATTGATGATATTGAGGCTAGTGATGATGATAATGATGCGGTTTGTTGAGTTGGATATGACTTAAAAAAGTTATTTGCTTTGAACAGTAAGCTAGCCCCCAGCATATTATTAAAGCGGTGATGCAATCGAATTGAACCAATGGGGGCATTTGATAGGGAAAAGGAACACCGGGACATTCTGAACGCTTTTAGATACATCCCTTTTGTGACCTTGTACCTTCCTTCTAAGGTATATAGCTAAATGGAGGACAATACGAGTTGATACTTGATGGGATTTTGGGGGGTAAATGAGAAAGCAAACCAAAAATAGCTGAAGCAGGGTTTGTTGTGTGATTAAAATTGATCAAGTCCTGTAAGGAATGAAAAAAAAAGGAAAAAAAAATCAGAAATCGACGCACTGAGGACAGGACGTCCTTTCTCGTCGATCGACTGCAAATTTGGGACATCAGGGCTGTGCATCTGTGTCCTCCTTTTGTTTCAAGTCCCCTGTCAAAAGGTAAAGGGTCTATTAATTTGGGAACAAGGTATAGTTGTACTCTCTTGGCGATATGGGCTCTGGAAGGGAAGGGTTCCATACATTTATTTCCTTCTTATCTGTTCATTTAGGTAACTATGTTCTCCCTTCTGTTTCTATTACCCTCAATCATATACGCAGCATAAACTATAACATCAGTCAATCGATGTCTCGAAGCATCAAACCGCAGATTGATAGGTTTGACGATCACAGTATCAATCTTGGTTCAAGCCTTGATCGCTCAAGTTTCAGGCTCGACACATCGCATTCATTCAACGTCCAATCCTCTCTGAGAGGAGACCAATATTACATTTTCAATTCCAAGAAACAACCTTCACATTCAATATATAGTGACATTAAAATACTAAGAAGAGTATCTTCCTTTTTTGAATCGTTTTTCCCAAAAGGAATCGGTGCTGATCATATAGATAGATCTTTCACCGACCACAACATAGACTATGATTTATTGGATGCTTCTATCTCCGAAACTTTGAAACCAGGAAGTAAATGGAGAACGGCCCTTTTAGATAACCCTGATTTAGATGATGATGATGTCTATTTGGCACAGAATAGAGATATTCAAATGGCTATCCAAGCTATCTCAAGATCTGGCACCGATACAGGTATACCTCTGCAAAATATTAAGAGACCAACACCAAATCAAATATCATCTTACGGCACAGTGCTCAAGGATGAACTATCGTCTTTTTCTAACTCTTCTCAAATAATACATCCCCTTCCTATCGCTATGGCTGGAAACGAACCTGCCCCTAAATCAATCGCCAATACTACAGAATATACCCTACTCCGACAAACTCTTTCAGCCCCACTACTCCCGTCTACATCAAGAAAAATTGTTAATATCCTCCAAACAATTAGTGACAACATTTCCGGAACTAATAGAATAGAAAAAGAATTGACTGGTAATTCATTGCTTATTTTTAGCCCTAATAATGTATTCAGAGTAGCTTGTTATTCTGCGATACGATCAGTTATTTTCTCGAATATAATGTTTCTGGTAATAATAACGGAAACAGCACTATTGAGTTATCAAATGTGGGACCCAACTATTACTGGATATTATAAAAGACAAAAATATTCTTGGATTGATTACTGCTTAATAGTGACAAATAGCGTTTATACGCTTGGTTCAGCGCTTCGAATAGCAGCACGCGGGTTTATATCAGACAAACAGTTTCAAATCGGTGGTCCTTATGAAAAATTGTCATTCAATTCGGTAACTCGTTACTTCATAAAGCCAACGCTTCTTGAAGCTAAATCCAACCCAACTGTTACTGCATATTTAAGAACGCCTGGAAATGTTATGGATTTTGTTGGTATTGTTTCATTTGCCATTTCTATCATTTTAGGGTTAAAAGGTATAGAAACAGGGGTACACTTTTTTCTCTTCCGTTCTTTAATGTGTCTGAAGGTGCTAAGACTTTGTAACCTTACTGAAGGTTCTCGTACGGTGCAAAGAGCGATTCACCGTTCACTTCCTGTTTTATCCAGGATTGCTCTAATTTTAACTTGTATGATGGCTTGGTTTTCAGTTATATCAGTACAGTCATTTGCAGAAAGTATGCGTAAGAAATGTGTTTGGTTTAGCGATATTTCCAATACATTTGTAGAAACACAACAGCTATGTGGAGGCTGGCTTTCGTCCTCAAATGAAAAGATGTCCCCAGCTATAGGAGAATACTATATTAAGCATCAATCGTTCAACGATTCTTACTATGAGTCTATACTTGAAAATAGATCGGCAGTCGTGATATCAACAAATCCAGCTAAAGGTTTTATATGCCCTGTGAATTCAATGTGTCTGTATGGTCACAATCCAAACAATGATACTTTAAGTTTCGATAACTTTTGGAACTCTTTACAGATCAATTTTGTTATTCTATCAAATAACACTTTCACTGACTTGATGTATAAACTGATTGATGCTACTTCTATTACTGAAGGTGCCATTTTTTTTGTTCTGGCAACTTTGGTGCTTACCGTTTGGATGACCAATATCTTAGTTGCTAGTATTGTTGATACCATGAATATTGCCCAAGAGGAGGAAAATGAAAGAACCAGGCTAAAGGTTCTTAGGATGGAAAGAATACGGAGAGGCGAAGAAGTTGATAGAAGTTTAAACGGTCTTCTGAAATCGAGAACATTAAGTGAAACCGTTTGGGAATGGTTTTGTTCTTGTTTAATCACTGCTGAAATTATTATCATGGCAACGAATCAATCTTCAGAAGGTATACGGGACTATATTTTTATTTTTTCTACAATCACTTCTGCTATTTTATTTCTTGATATTATAATACGACTATTGAGTTATCGTTTTGAGTTCTTCAATTATAGTTTGAATATCGTTGATTTTGGTCTTGCTCTCACGAACCTGCTCATATTGATTCCTCAAATTGTTTTTAAAGCAGACCATCCTGCTGTATATGGATGGTTAACTTTCTTCCAATTGATTAGGATTTATAGACCAATGATTGCCATCCCATCCATTAGAAGCCTTTGGCAAGCCATTTTAGGTAATTTGAAGGATTTACTTCATTTGTTTGCATTTAGTATATTATTAGTTTTTTCAATTAGTATCATTTATGCCAGATTTTTTGAAGGTATAATCTCTGACCCTTATGATATTCAAGATCACTTATCAACCATGTCTAGTCTGACAAATGTTATGATGGGATTATACGTTATTTTGACTTCAGAAAACTGGACTGATATCGTTTATATGACACAGAAAGAGGCAACTAATACCGGCACAAGAGTTTTCATCTTTATTTATTTTTCATGTTGGTTTTGTTTTGCAAACTTGCTCATTGTCAACATTTTTTTGTCTCTTATTACTGCTAATTTGTCGGCAACAACAGAAGCTGAACAAAAATGGCATCAAGTTTTAAACTTCTTTATGAAGGCTAGGAAAACTAATACCAGAGAGTCGGAACAATTCGCTATCTTTGATGAAGTCTATAATGCCACTGGTACACATTTTTCAACTGGGTTTACTAACATTCATAGCCATGACAGTAAAACTGGCATTTTCAATGTTGATAGAATAAATCAAATATTAACCAGTAACCCAGATTTGTCCTCTTACCTTAAGAGATTCAAATATCCGTTATCAACTTTACAAAAGTTGCAAATCAGACTGACTTTTCATATTAGATCTAGTTTCCATGATAATTCTTTAGTTAGATTTTATGACTTATTTTATTTTGAAGACACAAACTTATTATACTATGACGGTACTTTTGAATCGGACTTAGCCCAAGATAAAGAAAATTACAAAACTAGAGAGGAGTTTTTGAAGTTGCATCCAATGTTCAACACTACATTACTCATGTTCAAACCAACCAATAAACTCAGAAGGATTTGCCAGTTGATAGTTCCTAATTTTCATGGTAAAAGATACGGTGGCGACATGGAGCAATATATCCCAGGCACAAATATATTGAAGGCTGAACGTTCTCATTGGCCATCTATTTTGTTTGAAGTCTTAGTTACTATAATCACTATCATTATGATTATTTTAACTTGTGTTATGACTCCAATGTACTGGATGAACCACGGTTATAGGATTGGGGAATGGAATTTAGTGGTGTCATTAGATCTTTTCTTTTCGATATTTTTCTCCGTTGAATTTTTGTTACATGTAATTGCAGATGGTTTCATGTTTACCCCAAGTGCATTTTTAATGGACAAATGGGGCATTATTTCAACTTTTACCCTCACTACAATGTGGATTGATTTTGGAGTTGAATTATCTGGTAACAGCGATGCCGCTAGTTTCATCAGAGGTATGAAATCTTTCAGAGCATTGAGGTTATTGAGTGTTAGTAAGTTAACAAGAGATACTTTTGATTCTACGATTATCTCTGGTTTCCATTCAATTATTAATGCAGCTGTTACATCCCTTTCACTTTTGATTCCATTTGCCATTTGGGGAGTTAATATCTTAGCCGGACGTTTGAATAGTTGCAATGATCGTAATATGAATATGGCTTATTGTCACGGTGACTATATTAGTGCTGTTACGGCTGGTCATTTTGATATAATGGCACCCCGGGCATATATTACGAACCCCCTTAATTTTGATAGTTTCAGTCATGGTTTGAGTACTTTGTTTCAAATTACCTCTGTTGAAGGCTGGACTAGTTTGTTGCATGATGCTATAAGGGCCAGTGGTGTTGGTGATAAACCTACTTACCGGAAATTCTCTGTTAACTCTGTGTTTGTCATTGGGTTTAATGTTGTGTCAAAATTATTCATTTTGAACATTTTCTTGTCGGAGATTATCAGAGGTTATTCTAGGAAAACTGGTGTTGCTTATTTAACAGATTATCAAGTTGGTTGGAATGGTTATAAAAATATTGTTATATCAATGGAACCAGATATTGCTTACCAACCTCATTTTAATAGTTTTGAAACATACCTTCATAACTTCTTTGTTAAACCTGTTGGAATTGCTAAATGTATTCATATTCTAGCATACACTATATTAGCGTCGGCCCTTTTATATGACGCTAGAACTGATCCAGGTATTTATTACAAGAATATAGCAATTCTTCTTTGTCTTGTCTTTTTGTTGATTCATCATCTTGCTGTATTTTTCTATGGTTCGAAGAAAGAAGGTGGTAATCAAAGTAAAAGGTATGCTATTATTATTACGTGTGTGGTTTGCATTATTCTTGGTTGTGTGAACTACGATATTTCATTTGAGAACAAGTACAATATGCAGTTGAGTGAAAGAACCTCTGATACAGTTCAAAAAGTTTTACTTTGTTTCTTGTTTGCATTCTTACCAAGAATGTCGCCAAGGTTGTATACATTTATGAGATTTTCAATTCTGGCTAGTAAACAATTCATTTCGTTATTGTTTATTTGGTTTGTTCTTTTTCTTGTTTTTGCAATTGGTTTCAATCAAACTTTTGGATTAACCAAATACGGTAAAAATTCATCAGGTGTATCAAACTGCAGAAATATTACAAACTGTTCTTTGTTTTTGTTTGCTTCCAGTTTTGGTGAGGGTTGGAATGAAAGAATGGGTGATTTCTTCTCAGAAGAACCATTTTGTACTACGGATGCACTTGGTTATTCAGATTGTGGTGGTAAATGGCAAGCATATCTATATTTCTTTTCTTGGAATATTTTATCGATGTACTTGTTAATGAATGTGTTCGTTTCTATTGTTGTTGAAGCTTTTAAGATCATGTATCGTGATAATCCTGTTTCACAGATGAAATTTGACACAACCGTTGATAAGTTCAAGAAAATTTGGAAAATGTTTGATATTGAAGGTTCTGGGTTCATTGAATATTCGTACTTGGATAAATTTTTGTCAGAGTTGGAAAAAAATAGAGTTTTCGCTCATGATGAAGTTACATTCAAGTCATCTGTTCAAAAACAGTTCAGAGAAGAAGTTAATGAAAAGGCTATAAGCGAAGAGCCTGTGGCAGGTAAAGTTCGTCCTTTCCAATTCAACCTTACATTGCTATTGGTTGTTTATTATAACTATTTTTCGGGCGAAAAACATTATCGAAGAACTTTTGAAGATTATTTATGGAGGTCATATTTACAAAAATATAGATCTTTAACTTACGATGATTTAGGCAATCCTATCATATCGGAAAGTGGTGGTGGTGGGGGAGGAGTTGGAGGAGGAACTGGAGGTGGTATAATCAGTAGACGAAGTCCATACAAGCTGATTAGAAGAGCAACCGAGGAGGCTTATGAAAAAAAATCAGCATATGAAGCAGGTTCGTCATTCTTTGATGGGAATAAGCTAAGACGTGGATTCACGGAGCCAGATTTAGATTTTTTGAACAAGAATTATGCTACGTTGCGTGATATGGGTCTTGATATTCAAATGAATGAGATATCAAGGGGTACTTACGTTGAAACTACAGCTGAAGTTCCAGATTCTGAAGTTAGCATTGTTAGATTAAATGGTCCTTCCAGCTCAACTAGGGATACTAACTGTAGTGATGATGATGTTTTAACTGTTGATAGTGAAATCGATTATGGTGGTCCTATGCGGCGTACACCTGCTATTGTTCGTCGTAGTGCTTTATAGTGGTTAAGGTTATTTTATTCATTTAATTCTTTTTTCAGGATTTGTTGTTAATTCTATTGGGATTAAATTTATTTTACTTCTTGGGATTTGTATTGTTAGATTATTTATTTTTAGGTTACATTTTAAATTACTGGGCATTTAAATGCATTTATTTCGACTATAATAGCAAGACTTTAGTGAGTCACGAGGAACAGCGGCTATACTTGGCTATCAATTCTTTATTGATATTTTTGAAAAGTATGTTCAAATGATTGGATGGTATCTGAATATTCGAATTCCCATTGACTAAATAAACCTGGATGAGTCACAGGAAACTCAAAGAGAACAAATTCACAATTCAGCGGAAATAGAGCCGCACATATATGCACAGCCCGAGACTTTTTTTTGGTTTTTACCATATAATTGAATAATAATCCAAATTACATAGAGAATAAGTTGTATATAGATGATACCTTGTTTTAGTCTCAAGCACAGTCGCAAGCATTATTGGAGAGTTGATATTTATTCAATTGATGATTAGCGAACAGAAAAACACAGAAGACCAGAGGGTTAGATATATCAACAAGAAACAGAGTAAACTAGAGAACTCGCCTCAGCCTGTCTCCCAAGAAAGACGAATTGTTCTGATATCAAAAGCTCTTTCCAAATTACTCAGGCATCAAGCAATTAAAGAGAATTTGAGCATAGACTCCAAAGGTTTTGTTCCTGTGAGTGAAATTTTAGGGCACAAACTGTTGAAATCACTAAAATGTACAATAAGTGAGTTGTTTATGGTTGTTAACGATAACGATAAGAAACGGTTCAAGATTGTCATTCGTGAAAAATCTGTACCAGGTTTGAATTGTAAATGTGGTGAAGAGAAGGAAATTACTGTATATGATGATAGTATCTCTGTTTCCAGATACTATATATGTGCATTACAAGGACATTCTATCAAAGCTGTTGATGATTCGTATGGAATGAAACTAATTGATGCTGATTCTCTGCCAAGCGTTATTGTTCATGGAACGTACAAGAGGTTTTTGAGGGGGATTAAGGAATCAGGAGGATTGTCTAAAATGAAGAGGAACCATATTCATTTTGCAGAAGGATTGCCTGGTTGGTTAAAAGAGAGGAGAATGGAGAAATCTATGAATTTGGGGGAGTTGAAACAAGATGGTGATGAAAATGAAACGGTTGTCATTAGTGGGATGAGGAAAAGTTGTGAAGTATTGATTTATCTAGACGTTGAGTTGATCAAGCGTAGTGGGCTAAGGTTTTATAGAAGTGACAATGGTGTTATTCTGACCGAAGGCGATAAAGACGGTGTTGTTGGAGTAGAGTACTTCAGTAAAGTCACTGATTTACTAGGAAACAATATAGTATTCTAAAAATGGCTAGAATAGAATAGGGCAAATAAAAAAAATGTCATAAAAGAATCATAAATAAAGACGAAGTTAGTTGATATTTTTGGAGATGTCAATATCCAGACCACACATGCACTCCGATTTATCATGAGCAGTCTTAGGTTCTCACTTTTAAAACAACTGGATCAAAATTTCGGGCTATACTGCTGGATGGGTAACCATTTTCCTTCTTCCTCTTAGCACGTATCAAACCGGTTTGAAGGTTCTGAAAGTTGCCGTTGGATTACTTTACTTATATTTCAACGAATATGTATCGTACATGTATTGAATTAAACACACTATATATAATAATAATAAATAAAACAATAAAGAAAAAAGATGAAAACGAACGAAAAGAAGACTAACCTTGTCTTTCAACTCGAATCCAGTTTTCGTTTATTTTTCTATTGTCAACTTCAAGAACTTCCAGAGTATCTAAAACTCAACAGTTTAGCTAACTCGGCTGTTTCACAAGCCTTTTTGAAGAACCTATGTTGTAGTAGTTCATCCGTACTGGCTCTGTACTTGACTTCGACGCATAAGCAAACACTCAAGAAATCCATGATTTCAGAAGATAGCAACTCGGGAGATTTTAAAGTTGGTGTACCATTTGATGCAATTAAGTACAATGCCTTCAATGGTTCTTCATTTAAGTAGGGTGGCTCGCCTTCAATCAATTCGATTGCCATGATACCTAATGACCAAATATCAACCTTTTCGTCGTATTCTTTTTGTCTAACAACTTCTGGAGCCATCCAATATGGAGTCCCAACCATTGTAGCACGCTTTGATTTTTCAGTCGTCAATTTGGCACAGAATCCGAAATCTGTAATCTTAACATTACCCTTTGAATCTAATAAAACGTTATCTGATTTAATATCTCTGTGGATGAAATTCTTACGATGTAGATGCTGTAAACCTTTCGTTGTTTCCCAACAAATTAATGAAATTTGAGCTTCTGTTATCTTTGTATTGTTATCGATAACATCCGTTAACGAACCACCCTCCATGTATTCCATAATAACCCACAAATCTGAAGATCCATTTAAATAAGCTTCAATGAAGTTAACTATGTTTTTATGTTGTGAGTCTTTCATAACAAGAATTTCGTTGACAATAAGTTCTTTACGCGATTGCTTATTCAAATCAATTTGTTTGATGGCGACTTGTCTACCTCTCATCTTCAATGATTTAGCTAAATAAACTGAGCCACTAGCACCTTGGCCTGCTTTTTCAATAACTTGGAAGTATGGAGCAGGGTTGCTGTTTGTAACAACACTTCTTAATTTAGCCATAATTTGAACATCAGACATTGTAGAAATTCTTTTATCTGGAAAATTGGCCTGTTTCTTGACTGGGCTGATTCCCTGTAAAGCGTTGTTGGTCTTATTTTTAGATGACAGAGGAGTTCCATAAGGATTCGAAGTTGCTCCTGAAGATGCCATTGCAGCAGCCGCTAACGCCATCTTATTCTTTGGAGCAGGCAGTTTGTGAGTTTGTTGTTGTGATTGTGATGGCGGTGGGGTAATTTGCTTTTGTTGTTGAAGATGATAGTACTGTTTTTGTTGTGCTGGGGGGGGAGGTGGTTGACGATGTTGTTGTGGTGAGTTATATTGTTGAGGATACTGTTGTGGTTTGGAAGCAGATCTCATTGGAATGTAACCTTTATCGGATGCTGGCGATGGAGTTGAGCTAGATGGAGAAGGCGATAGACCAGGTGAGTTGGCGTATGGGTTTCTTATCGGATCGTTATATGGGTTGTTATAATTAGTAACAGGAGAAGATGAAGTTGCGGATATTGGAGATGAAGATTGACTTGAAGGTTGATTCAAACCAGTGGTATTTAGTTTCAAATTAGCATGGATCTTTTTAGTTGGTGTTGAACCAGTTGACTTGAAAATTGGTGGGTTAGGTGGGAGTTGACCAACTGGTTTCGTTGGAGAATCATTAACCGCAGATGGTGCAGCTGGTACCTTTCTTAATGGGACATATTTAGGTGTTTCGTCTCCCTTCTTAACAGTTGGAGCCGAAGTGCTAGGTGGAGGAGGTGGTGGCGGCACTCTTCTTGGTTGTAAATATTTGCTGTTTTCACTGAAATCAGTATTAAATTTCTTGTCAACTGGAGATGAGTAAGGCTTCGTGATGTCGTTTAAGAATCTTGAAGAAGATTGGTTGTTCGTTGAAATACTTGTACTATTAAAAGCAGTTAAATTGGTAGTGAATTTCTCTGAGAATCCTAAATCGGGACTGATCATTTCAGAGTAAGTGTTTAAAACATCTATAACTGCTGTAGGGTCAGCAGCAAAATCTTCAGAAGTAATATTTGAGCCTTGTAACAAAGCACGCCATTCAGGTGGGACGTTTCCCTCTAAAGTCCCTTTTGACGGGTCAAAAAAGACATGAGCCTCATGGGTAGAGTTGATAGGTTTGGAGAAACCTTCCTTAGGACACTTTGCCAAAATGGAATCGATCCACATGTTTAATTCTTTTTCAGTTTTAACCGCAATATATGTTGACTTACCACGGTGCATCACTTCAAAACAATTGGTTTTCAATTGATTTTTAAAACAGTCTGATATATGCAACAGAGGAATTCTTAACCACAATTCAGCTTTATCATCATTTCTATAGAAATCTAAACTGGAGGCACTTAAAACAAGGAATTTCTTAGGCCATCTGAATGAAATCAAGCCGTCATCTTTGACTTGGACCCAGCCACTCCTTCTATGGATAGTGGCATGAATTCTTTGATAGTTGTTATTAGAATTATTCTTGTTGTTGTTGTAATCAATTTGAGAAGCTGAGTTACCACTTGCAGCTGACGAAGCACTTGAATTCTTGCTATGAAGTGAGACTGTGGTGTACGCTGAAGTTTGGGTATGTTGGTTTGGGGGTTGTGGAGCCGGTCCGATGTTTGAAAATGCTATTTTACCGTATTGGTTCGGGTCTGCTGACAATGACATTTTTTGAACTGATCAGGTTAGATGAATATTATTGGTTTTGATAGAATCTTGGTTGGTCTTGGTGATGGAGAAAGCTTAATATATATCAGTGAAAACGAGTAGGTACGCGTTGTGGAAGAGGGCTGACAGTGAATTTGAGAGGGACCGACGATGAAAGTGAAATGTACTAATAACTGTTATAAACTGTTCGGGTGGAATGGAATGTAAATAGGTGGTGATTGGCTGAATGAAGGACAGGAAAGGGGAAAGGAGGTTAAAAAACACCAAGCAAGATGAAACAAACAAGGATGTTTGGAATCGTCAAAAAATAAACAATTTTCCAGGAGTCTGCCATCGCTCTTAACTGGCTGTTTCCCGATCGGGCAACCAGGGCGTGCGTGCCTGTGGGGAAGAGTGCGACGCGGTTGATGACCAAGGGAGCTAGACTGACGCGTTACAGTTAAAGAAAAGTGGACCGGTGGGCACAGCATGGAGAGTCGATTAATTGATTACATGACAAATTACAACTGCATTTGTATATACACATATATAAACGTTGATATTAATTTACCTATATAGGAACTAATCTTTGTAGAAGTATGCAGGTGATTTGGTTATAGAACAATAGGACTCGATATCTGCAATCTCTTCTTCTGCTCTTGCTTCTTCCGCCTCCTCTACTTCCTGGTCGGCTTCCTTGTTTGCACACTTTTTTATTAGCATCTTTTTCAACTGTTCAATCTTTCTTGTAGCTGAGCTAGTTGCAGTCGTTATAATAACACTATCCAAGTTCCCACTAGCAGTGGCTGCAACTCCCACCCGATCGATTAATGAAGGTGGAATCGTAGATGTATCTTCATCTGCAATGCCTTGGGTATCATCGTTATCGTTCAAAAATTCTTTTCTGTAGTTTGTTGGAGATGTAACTTTGTCTGATATAACAGAGTATAGCGGTGATTCCGTTTCATTGTTGCATGCCTCAAGCGAGGATGACGCAACTGCTAAAGCATCGCTTCCATCTTCATCATCCTCTTTTTCAGTTTCGTCATCGATATTATTTGTTTTGCAAGCACTGTCATTGTCACCACCAGTACTACTGCTGTCATCATCTTCAGAAACAGGAACTGCCATTGCTGAGCTATGCCTTAGTAAGCTTCTTGAACTACTCTTACAACTTTTTGAACTCTTGGATTCATTGTTGTTGCTCTCGATGTCTATTGAATCTCTTCTAATAGGAACCATTCCTGTAGAACCACCACCAATTATAGATGCCAGTGAATATTGTGCATGGTCACCACCTGCTCCTCCACTTGGTCTTGCTAAACTGAACTGTCGTGTAAATAAGTCGTAGTTGTTTTTACTAATTGCACTGGTGTATTTATCATATAGATCTTCACCCATATAAACCTCTAAAACAGAGTTGGGATATCTAATGGAGCTGTATCTTGACATTGAACTTATTCTCTCAGACGTAGGTTCGGTTGAAGTGACTACGGGCCTTGTTTCTGCTGACTCTGGTACTATTTGTTGGGCTGTAACTGTTGCGGTGTTAGATATTGGTAGCTGGTGCTGATGCTGTCTTCTAAAAGACAGAATAAAATTTTGTCTCAATCTATTGTAAAGTCTTGATATTCTATGCTCCCTGGTCGGTTGTTGCTGCTGTTGTAAACTGGGCATGATCGAATTTCCGTCCATGGATAGTTCATCTAGGTAACTCTCGTCTAAAGATTCGGTTCTTGTTATATTCTTAAGAGAGCCATGTAATGGAAGTAGCTTGTTATTATCTTGCATTTTTGGAGAGTATTGTTTAATAGGATCTGTGTTTTGATTGTGGGACAGTTTCTCTAACTCTTGTAGCTCATGATCGAGATTTGCTAAATATTCTTTGATTTCATCCATATTTGTTCCTATGGTGGTTGATCGGATTGAAATAGAACCCTTAAACATCCTTTACCGGATTCTGTGTGGAGTTCAATAAAATCTGTTGTTGTACGAACCAGAACTGTGACCATCAACTTATTCTCTGTCCTACATTCTTAATACAAGTTATCCCTCCCTTCCTCCCTCCCATTTAATTCAATTTAGATCAATCTGTAGCGCCCATAACAAACAAACAAAATACAACAATTTTCAACCACACCTTTGCACCAATATATTGCACTGCCCTTCCCCGGTTAAGCCACGATATCGGTGTTGTACGCCACTTGCGTTACTCCATACTCTCCTTCCCACTTTGGACGTGGCTGGGTCTCTGGTGAGTGGTTACTGTTTGTTCCTTCACTATGTATGGCAAACAAACAAACAAACAGATTCCACAACCCTTACTATCAATACAATCTATATCAATCTACCAGTTGACTTTTGTTTCTCTCTGCTTATCATCTTTGGAATATACAATACCAGCAATAAATAATTCTGGCTGTACTCGTTTGGATTTACTCATCATATATCGATCCCATTGTACTCTAAATTCCTAATCCAACTGTTCCTGAAAGATTGTACTTACAGATCAATCACATTTATTCTTAGATAGTTTCCTTCACCTCTGTGCTCTTAAATGATTCACAACAAAGGTACTATAACTGACTGAAGATAAACCATTAACCGCTCATACTATAGAAAAGGTTTGAAAATACATAAATTATAAAGCTTTGATTCCAATCAATCAGTAAGTGTTATTCAAAAATTGTAAATTAGATATCGGGTTATATTCATTTCAGAGACCCCCCATACAGACTGCTTGACTAACTATACTTTATTTTTCCGGGTTTATAATCTCACAGTTTATAAGATCCTTAATTATATCTACTAAGATCCATAAAAAGGGAGATCAAGTTGCATATACAATCGAATTCGTTTCACTCTAGTTGAATCCGACAAGAACAGCATTTTTATTTACAGCATATCCCAGAACAAAATAAACTTAAAATTGAAAACTAAGAACTAGCAAAACATCATACTAATAAGAATACCAAATGTCATACGCAAATAATAACAACATTATTCATTCGGAGTATCCTAACCACGAAATACGTAGAAATACAGATAGCAGCCCAGTTGACTACTCAGACTTGTATGATGATTATTTAGTTAGCGAAAACGCTAGTCTTTATACCAATCATAATCAGCGGATTAATCAAAATGGTGCTGCTGATCACTCAAATAATGATGCTGGTGAGCTTGATCCATCGTTAATTCAATCAATGTCTTCTTTGCAAGCCCTAAAAGATGAAACCATTGACCGCGATGACTATGATATCTACGATGATTATTCTCGTCATCAAGCTCTTGACTCCACTCTTGAAGACGATGAAATACCGGAAGTGTTAGATCAAGATAATAATGATGATGATGATGATGATATTGAAGATTCAAGCGATAATGCTATTAGCTCTGGAGAAGAGGATGACGATGAATTGTCAGGAATATCAACTCCTGCGGGGACTCCATTCATTCCACAATCCTCAGAAGAATGGAGAACTAAAGGTGCCGCCCAAATAGTTCAACAGGTTGAAGATTCAAACGGTAACCTAACAAAACAAGTTGTTCGCAAGTCGATCAATGATTTTAAAATTGGGAAAGAATTAGGTGAAGGTTCTTATTCCACAGTTATGCTGGCCACTGATATAACAACTTCTCGACAATACGCTATCAAGATATTGGACAAAAAGCATATCATAAGAGAGAAAAAGGTCAAGTATGTTAATATTGAGAAAAATGCATTAAACAGATTAGGTGTCAGGAATGGTATAATTCATTTGTTTTACACGTTCCAAGACGAACAAAGTCTTTACTTTGTTCTTGATTATGCATCAAATGGTGAATTGCTTACCCTAATTAAAAAACATGGAACTATGAATGAAGAGTCTGTTAGGTATTATTCCGCTCAACTGGTTGACGCAGTTGCATACATGCACGATAGTGGTATTATTCATAGAGATCTGAAGCCAGAGAATATTTTAATCGACAGTGATATGAAAATTCAAATTACTGATTTTGGTACGGCGAAAATTCTGGACCTTAAACGGAATGGGTCGTATCCTTCTGATGCTAGGTGTAACTCATTTGTTGGTACAGCAGAATATGTGTCTCCAGAGTTGTTAAATGATAAATACTCCGGTAAATGTTCCGATGTATGGGCGCTTGGTTGTATCGTATATCAAATGATAGCAGGTAAACCTCCTTTCAAAGCTACAAATGAGTATCTAACTTTCCAAAAGGTCGTTAAATTACAGTATGCGTTCAGCGCTGGTTTCCCAATGGTTGTCAGGGATTTGGTGAAGCGCATACTTGTTTTAAAACCAAGGGAAAGGCTGACTATAAATGAAATTAAAGAACATCATTTCTTCAAAGATGTTAATTGGAATAATCCTGAAGATATTTGGGGTCACCTACCACCAGAATTGGGTCCATACAAAATGTCTGCTAAGTCAATGTTACCTGTTCCAGAATTGAGCAAAGCTCCATTCCCTCAGAAAAGAGTGGCGACCCCAAATATCATGAAAAGTGCATCAAGTGGCAATGTTTTGGGTATAAATCATAATAGTGTTGCAACTACACCACCGCCAACTACAAGTAGTGTGTTTGGGTTACCAAACCCTTATTTAGAACTCAAAAATACAAATTCTTCACCTGTTTTACCATCCCAAAGCATTCCAGACTCACAACAATTATCAACTGCAGCTGCCATTGCTACGACTAAAAAGTTTATGTCGCAACCTCTACCAAAAACGAGACCTTCATCAACGTCATCTTCAAATTCAACAATTCCACAACTGGGTTCTTCTGCTACCCAAATAGCATCAAATAGGCTACAATCGAACAACGCAAAAGGACAACCATCAGCTAGTACTGCAGCACAGTTGGCTCTTGGATCCCGTAGAAAACAAGGAATGGCTGATCATATCTCCTCGTCTTCATTTTTAGAACAGCCCACCGCTAAAGGAAAGGACACTACAACGTCTTCCTCGGCTGAATCCTCTGCATCTGCCATTTCATTGAACCAACCGGCCCCATCATATACACCGCCAAATATTCCGTCGACCGGATCTCCATCTAATTCGTTGCAAAGACAAAAGCATATAGATGTTATTCCTGGTACAAACATTCCAAGACCCGTACTAAATACCAGAATTAGTACGTCAAGATCATTGGCAAAGAACTCAATATCGTCAAATTCGAGATCAAGAACATCGTTACATAATAAAATAAAACCGGTTGAAATACCTCCGATGTCGGTTTTGGATATAAGTTGGGCACAATTTCTCCAACATCCTGATGAAAGAGTTATTAAAGTTGGTATTTGCAACATGAGTAAGTATATGACTGATGTATTCGAAAAAAAATATAGAGGCATGCTAGCTGAATCCCCATTGGGTTATAAAAATAGAGAGTTGCTGAACTCATCAAATCCAAGTACGTTATCGCAAGTCACTTATTCAAGTGCAACGAAGAAATCCAACGACCCTAAGTTGCATGCACATTATGACTACGATGATGCCATTATATTCACCGAACTTGAAGATGAAGATGAATCCAAAAGGGATGAAGAGGAAGCTTCTTCTTCGAAAGATGGCAGTGCTTCGTCTTCTTCAACTACAACGAATACAAGTTCTACTTCTGACAAGAAAGCTAGATTTAAGAGCCTATTTCATTATAAAACCATTGGATCAATCGGTGGATCTTCAGAACATGTTGCTAAGAATAGAACTTTACTGCTTACCACTTTTGGCCGTGCTTTAGTATTTGTTCAAAATCATGATAGAACCAAACAAAAATATCAGTGCGTTGCTGAGATTGATTTAAATAATACGCATATTCATTTCAAAGAAGTTATTGGAGACAGAAAGGCGAAAAGTCTAATGAGTTCAGGGATTTTCGCCATTCTTTCACAGAGGACAACTTTAGCGTTTGAAGTTGAGAAGCAAGATTTATCATCATGGACTAATTCATTGGCTAAAAGTAGATTTATGGAACAAGAAAGATTAGTTCGTAAACTGATAATGAGAGAGATGCATGAATCTGGTGGAGACGGAGGAGAAACTGCTTTGAAAGCCGCTAGTATTGCCAACGCAATGAAGACCCCAACCTTAGGATCACCGAGATTATTAGTTGATTTGCCACCATCGTCTCCGATTTTAGATTTGGATTTATTGTCTGGTGTATTTGATGGAGGCAAGACTGGTGGAGGAGTTTCAAGCAAAGAGTCCAACAGTTATAATTATGGAACAAGTGCATCGGCATTTTCAAAGGGCAGTAAAATGATTCGCAAACCACCTCCAGGAAGTTCATCCTTCCCAACATCAATGAGAACCCCATCGGGTTCAGCACCAGCATCCCACCATCACCATCATCATCGTAAAGAAAACGATGTAGCTACTCAAAGAGTAATATCGAATAACAATCCAATGATATCAGCGGCAATTAATAAAGCTATTTCATGCACAAAGTTTACTGGAAGCTCAGGATTAGGTGTTGATGGGAATGATCATCGTCTTGATGAAAATGGGCTAGGTGGTCGTGGTAATTCTAAGACTGTCTCTTCTATGAATTCAAAGTTCGTGGCAAGAACAAGCAGAAAGAAGAGATGATTGTGTTCATATATATATGTGTATATTGAGTATCATTTTATAAATCTTTTATTTACTTGTTTTCATTTATCTTACCAAGTCGGTCGCTTTTAAAGCTTCAAACAAACAACCAACACCTATAATTACTTTCCCAAAGTACGTATGTCTTTTTAGAGAGTTTCTTTGCTTCTTTGATTTTATCTTTCGTTCTTTTGGTCCTTTTGGTCCTTTTATAGCATAGCTACTGAAATATAGTATCCCTCTTCTGAAAGATAGATAAATGTCGCCCTGTTTCTTCTCCCACCATCTCCACCCTTGCACCCCTTACTCCCATATCCTTCCTAATCCGGTTGCGCCATCGTGACTGCGTTTTTTGCTCTTGCCTCTTCTCCCAGTCCTCCTTCGCTCTGTCATTCTTTATTTGCGTGCCACTTTGGCAGCCTCAATAATGAAAATTTTCTTCTTCCCATTTCGCTTAAGGAATTTTTCACCCACTGCAAAGTGCCAGTCTGTGAGAGGAGGTTTACTACTGAATGTATGTATGGTTTTTGGGTTGTGCTACTCTCTGTTTTGCAATTGATTGTATCAACTATATTTGAAAATTTAAGTTTTTCTGAAAATAAGAGTATTAAGTTGTTGTTGAATAGAGGTATCCTAATATTAGATCATCAATATACATATACACATAATTCATTAAGATGGCTAAGTTTATTAAATCAGGTAAAGTTGGTAAGTAAACAGAATTCATGAACAATTTAAATATATATATCATTTTGACAAACTTTTATGTTGGGCTTTCTTTGGTTGATACAGAAGTCCTGAGATTAATTAATCAGTAGACAATAAAAAGATCAAGAATGCAATTTTACAGCGGTGTACAGTGATTCTCGACAAGATGTTATTTAGAAATAATCATTGAATCAGTTACTGAATTTAAAAGTTTTATTCAAAAGAGTTTCAAAGATTAATATCAGCAGCAGTAACCGTTTGGAAACTCTAGTGGCAAAAAAAATACAACGCTTCGTAGGTTCACTTTGGAATGCATCATTTAAAACAGTATAATCTGAGATTTGTACCATGTTGGATCGTTACTGGATGGAATAACAACAACAACAAAAACAACAAGGATAGAGCTCAAAGAGACCTCATTGAATTATTAAAGGACACGAAGCATAAGATTTAGTTTTAAGTTCAATTATTTCACTTAATTAAAGCACAATTACTTGTAATGAAGAAAAGTTCGAGAAATCATATTCGGAGATACAACGTTTCAAAATCAATAGTACTCTATATGAACCCTTTCTCTCATATAAAGGCTTATATGCGTTGACAGCTATCCACTCATTATATTAAGTTGTACTTTTGAAAGCTCACACAACTGGGGATCTTCATAGACACTACTGTATCTGTTTCGTCAAGACAAGTGTGAACAATAAACTTGAAAACCAGCCCAACAAGAAGAATCTTACAATTTTGCAAGATCGAAACATACTAACATGAATTCTTTCTATTATTATAGCCGTTGTTGTCAGAGGTAGATACGCCGGTAAGAAGGTTGTTATCGTCAAGCCACATGATGAAGGTACCAAGTCTCACCCATTCCCACATGCCATTGTTGCCGGTGTCGAAAGACAACCATTGAAGGTGACTAAGTCTATGGGTGCCAAGAAGGTTTCCAAGAGAACCAAGGTTAAGCCATTTGTTAAGCTTGTTAACTACAACCACTTGATGCCAACTAGATACTCTTTCGAAGTTGAGTCATTCAAGAGTGCTGTTACTACTGAAGCTTTAACTGAACCATCCCAAAGAGAAGAAGCTAAGAAGGTTGTTAAGAAGGCTTTTGAAGAAAGACACCAAGCTGGTAAGAACAAGTGGTTCTTCACTAAGTTATCTTTCTAAAATTTTCCCTTATTATAAATTTTAAAAATTAAGATTCAAACTAAATAAAGAGAATTTTTTGTCAAAAGATCTAAAAAAAATGAAAACTTAACGGATGTTAATTGATAATTTATTATATATTACTATATATTAATTTTGTTCTATATATAATACTGATATTAATTATGGTATTTTTTTAATTACTAAAGTGTTGAAATTTAAAAGTAATGATATGTAAATGATGGTACCTTAAGGTTTCAGTTTCTGTGAAACCTTCTTTGTTTAATTTGTATGAATTAGTTTGTTTTGCTTCCAGCGCAAGAATTTTATCCCTATATGAATTGCATAACATTTTTTTGTTACGTCACTTAGGTACTATTTACGACTTTCCAATTTTTAGTTCTATGATAAGAAAAACTGAATAACTACATCTAAAACAACTTACAAACGATATATACCACTTGTTCAATGAATTAATTACAAATGCTATCGAACTTCACGTGCTCTAACGAATCCAAACAGTAACCTAAAACTACTTTTTGAGTTTTTAAATACCTAGATTTCTTTGAATTTTGAAGAACTTTCCTCCATTTTATAGATTTATCAGAAGACTATCTACTTTTTCAGTTACCTATGTTACGCTTTCAAAGAACACCCTTTTTTATTGTTTCCAATAATTGAAACACAAAATGCCTTTCTCTGAATATGTTTATTATTCAAATTACATTTGTTAACAATCAAATGAGACCCGACAACACAGAGGCAGGAACAATAATTACATGTTTCAAGAGGGGTATAACAACATATTCTATGTCATAAATATAGTAGAGTTTTTTTACTAGTCTAAATTCAGGGCGTAGACTCAGTTCAAGAGGACTGTTTAAACTTGGAACCATCCAATAAATGGGTGAACCATTGGATAGATAAGCATCTATATTAATCATATATACAAAGTCTGGCTTTAAAAGCGATTATATATCGAGTTTGACATTTTTTCACGGGAAATTGAATTATATCTGACGTTTACTGTTGCATAGCAAGAGGGCCATAACTGTCATTTCAATGTTGGGTAGTTATGTGAAATTAGAATTAAAAAGTATATGTTTAATAAGATTTTTGGTGATAACTGAAACTGATAGGATATTGTGGTTGACATATGACCATGTTTGAGTTTGATATCATGCCTAGTTACCATCAGACATAGATATTTTGAGAGGATTTCTGTTTTACTGGTAGTATTCGTGCTCATACCCCAATAAATATTGGGGAAAGTCAGGATGCCGGATTTTTACTAATTAATAGATGGTTTATAATATCCGTAATGATTAAAATTATGGACATTATTAGAAAGATGAATATATGCACTGCTGTGGTGTAAACGACGGACATCCCATTAAAGTAGATTATTGAAAAAAAAAAATGGAATAGATAGCGAGAAGAAGTATGAACCGCCAACTATCTACTCGAACAAGTAGATGATTGTAGGAAGAAAAGAAGAAATTACCATCTACATATGAATGCGACAAAGACAATAGTCGACCCTATTATTGGAAAAAATATGTTGATATGATATTGTTTGAAAGTTTTGAATGCAGTGCTAGAGTTGTAGTTGTAGCAGTATACACACAACTGAAACCTTAATCTACGTATATATTGTACATGACATGATATTAGCACGATTAAGAGAGATAGGCAATTGAGGAGAACCTACTGAATTATTTCTCACAAAATCGAGCTCGGAATTAAATGCTTGTGTTTATCTTGGTGTACGTGTATATGGTCATATAAATAGATGGATAGATAGACATACAGATATAGGTTAGACTCAAGACATTATAGTAGAAAGATAGATAGTGGATGTATATATAGATAAATTTACACTCCCACACTAACCAAGGTTAAGACAATAAAAAACTGGGAAAATCCAACGGTTAACCGTTGAAAGCATAGATTTTCTTCCTTATTAACTAATTAAATTACACAATTAACGACAACGGTTATGTTATCTTATGCTGTATTATGTCATATCATGTTCTGTTTCAAGGATTAACCGTAGATCTGTTTCGATGCATCACCCAATTGAACTGACTTGAGTTTTGTACCTTCGGGGTTGAGAAACTTTTATCTCGGATTGTATTGCATATCTAATGATTGATGATTAATCAATGTATATGTGAAACCATTACCACCGATTGGAGTGTAACATAGACAGTCAGTTGTACACTATACTCAATAGACTATCCGTAAGACCAGATAAGGAGAGATTTCGGAATACAGCTTACGGAACCGGAGTAACTCTTATCGACGTCAATCGACGGAAACTGCTCATCAGCGCTTAGTAGAGAATTCGCACCGACACGGCAAAGGACGATTCTGTAACAAACTGAGAGGAAAAGAAAGAAAGAACAAAAGAACCAGTGAATTGGCTAAATGAAGTCGTCATCATATCTGAATCCTGACCCCATCTTAAACATACATCACATGTCTTTACCTTCAATTGTATTAACTAAATTTTTAAACCATCATATAGTGTTAAATCTAGTTAGTCAGTTAATTTAGATACACATATAGTTACCCACACAAGGATTTAATTTGCTCAGCAATATTATTACCCGAGGAAATATATATATATCTACTGTTATTTACTCCGATCCTTGACCCATATACCCTGCCAACAACTAACCAACCTAATAACATACTAATTTTTAATCATACCATTCATTTTCAAACACTTCTTCTATTTGATACTCTCCACTTCACAGCTTAACTACATAATTATACACCTCGTCAAATCACAGCACGTTGGACCATACATAAATATCAAGGAACAGTGTACTCCACATACCCTACAAAGAATCAAATATAGCCCTTAATCGAAACCAATTAAAAGCTTTTTAACAAGTTATACGTTACACAAAGTTCAAGTTTATATTCTTCGGTTTTCACGACAAGCTTATAAAGGAAGAATAAAAAGATCCATATATACCTATATAACACTTTAGCAACTATTCCCTTCCTCTCCTTTTCAGTTTATCGTTTATCAGTTTGGGCACTTTTCTTTTCAATTATCGATTAATCCATCTTTTATTTTTTTTCCTATATATAACTCAACTTACCAACTAGGAAAAACGAAAAGAAACAAATCGATCTATATATAACCATGTCTTCAGAGTCATCACCACCATCTCATTCATCCTCAGGTACACCTCCACCACAACCACAACAACCGCAACGGAAGAGGTCTGACTCATATTCATCACAGACAGGAACATATAAAATAGAAGAAATACCCATTTTAAATGCCTCTGATTCAATGATTGCCGCTTTGTATGGAAGAATTGAGAATTTACTTTCACTTAAATCAGGTTTAAATTTATCTCAACTAGAAATAGATCCTCTATTTGTTGCTGCAAAAGCTCAACTATCGAAACTTGCCGATTCTGAGTATCTAGATGAAATCGTCATTTGTACCATTAATATACTAGACTCAATCAATAGATATGACAGCAATGTGCCTCTAGTTGAGAGAAATTTATCTTCCTTAAGATCAATAGCTTCAATTTTAAACCTATTGACAACCATGCTGAATGACGTTTGGGACAATGCCAAACCTGAAACGGACATCAGTTCATCAAAAGTTTCTCCTATGAAGGATCCATATGAAATGTTTGGTATAACAGCTCCTCAATCTTCACTGAATGGTAGAAAATTCCGTACCGGTAAACCAAGAAGAATAGATACTAAAGTTGTCAAATACTTCTTAACCTTGTTAGCTAAAATAAAAACAGAGGATGCCATAATCAATACAATGTCGGAAATTTCAAGTAGTCAAGTTTCTTTTGATAAACCGACAACAAAATCAATTCTGGCTGACGATTTTAGGGCAGCTACATTAATTTCTAAAATAGACTCAAGTTGTGAGCAAATCGTTAAGTATCTTGCTTCAAGCAATGAAACCGATTTCTTGGAATTTCTGAGAAATAAATTCAGAAGAATCAATATTGAACTAATGTTTATACCCTGCTCTGATTTCTTAGGTTTAGCTTATTTAACTTCGAGTTCAATTACTCATTATTTAACACTGGTTAGAGATATAATTCAAATTACACGAAGACAATCACAACAAAATGTATTATTGACATTCTTTTCTGAATCAATTTATTCATGGATAATATCAAGAACAAGCGATTATTTAAAAGCAACTAAAGATCCTCTGGTCACAGCCAAAGCAGATTCATTGTTTGAATTGGCTTTTAAACTGATTGATTTTAAATTGCACTACAAATCAGGATATAGATTTTTGTCACTGTTGTTAGTTTTGTTACCTAAGCAATTTGAAAAGTTCTTAGCCGATAAACGTTCAAAACCGTCAACTTTAGCAATTAAGAGAACTGTTGGAAAAACAAACATAAAACAAAAATACATGTATGAACTGATTCAGTTATTACAGAAAGCCCCAACCGCTGCTTCAAGTCTGATCAATGTTATGCTTGTTAGTTGTTCAATATCAATTTTTCAAGAAAACCATCCAATTGTTCAATTTTCTCATGAGATTTATGATCAACTCTATAAAGATTTATCGATTGATAATCCGGATTACTATCCCGCCCATGTTGACTCTCAAGTTGTTGATAACTTACGTATGGAATTCTACGCAACGGCTACAATGTTACATCCAAGACAAATGACCAGAAGAACAATATCTGCCTTTGAAGATCCTAATACTCCAACATCTCACTTGGTTGCAGTCAGTGGTGGTATCAGAAAACTAATGGAAATCCCATTGATGAGTCAAAACATATTCCCTTATTTAGAGGAAGCATCACCCTATATGCTAGTAGCTTTCAGAAGATTGGCCACCATTGTGGTTCCTAACTGCGAAGAAAGTGATGACCATTCCATTGCAAGTGATGATTCCTACGGTTCAATGATGGATATAATGGATGTTTTACATCAAAATACAACCCCAAGCAATTACCCTAAGAAGAATAATACATCAATTACGAACTCAACAAATTCTATTTCGTCATCTTCAATATCTACATTCAATAGTATTATTAACAAGGCTAATAAAGAGTCAAATAGTTCAAATAATGCTAGTAATAGCAACAAAAGTGCACAAGCGTTGTCATCCCATCAGTTACCGAAATTAAATACCGATACATTGAGCAGTGGTAATCAAACGTTAAAGAATCTTTATAGAAGTACATCAATGTCAGTTAAAAGCCCATTCAAACATTCAAGTTCACATGTCTCATCTACATCCACTGCTACTGTCCCGACTTCGGCTTTATCTTCACCAACTTCATCATCTAGCAACAAGCTCTTGTCTCCAGCAATTGAAACAAGAACATCATCATCGTCATCTTCACAAATCTCACATTCATCTTCATCATCTACACCAAAGAAACAATCTGGAAATTCACCACGTTCACCGCTGGTCCCAAATCCATTGCCACACACAGTTTCAGCATCGTCAACGGCAACGTCATCAAGCCTATCGTCATCATCAACAACATCTACAAATTCACCATTGTCAAACCGAGCTTCTGGATCCTTCGATGAGCCACCAATCAAATACGTTAGAAGAAAATCCGATGTATTAGATTCGACTAAGTTAGTCTTAATTAACCTCCTTCAAATTTATAGAGCATTCCCATTCTTATGCTTCTATCCTATTCCGGAAGATATGTACCTTCCTACATTTGAAGCAACTTTCAATCATTTCATAAGCCCAATCATCAATTTAATTGCAGACTCAGATCCGGCTTTATTTGATGCTACTAGATCATTCATTTTGAGTTTCATTGTTACTGGAGCCAACGTAGACATTATGAAGGTTGCTATCGCTTATCTAGCATCGGCTATTCTGATTGATAACATCGCCAAACTTTCAATCTCTTCCACCATTTCTCAGCTAAAAAGAGGAAAGATATTGACTCTGCTTGCGAGATATTTTGAACGAAGACAATTTTTCTTCAAGTTTAATTTGCTCGATCCTAGTATTCCAGGTATCGCACTTTATCATGCTAACGGCGGTTGCTCTAGACTAGTTCAAAATTTAGAAAAATGTATATTCTTAGGTCTGTTTTCGGATAAAATTGACATTCACCGTTTTTCAAGAAGTTTATTAAGAGCTTACAACGATATCATCACTGGATCCCATCATCTTAAAAGTTGTTTTGAATCACATAATGCCGATCTCGCTCGTGCTATATTATCAGATAAAGTTCCTCCAGGTACAATGGCTGCTAGGAAGAAATTGAGAGATCATTTGTGCAGTTTGATTTCTTTCAGTGATACATTAATTGAAGTTTGGATTTTAATGTATGAGAAATTAGCACAGACACGTGACTTTGCTGGGTTTGTTGCAAAGACTAATGACGTTTCCGCAGATATCAATATCACTGTTTCTAAAACTACTTCAAGTCACAGCGAAAGCAACATTAACGACGGTAATGATACAAACAGGCCAGTTGACAACAGTAGCCGAGATCATTACGAGGATAAGCATGATTCAGAAGATTATGGCGAGTATGTTGCTTCACTGGGTGGCATTATACTATCACCAGAATTTGCTGATGATCCAAGAAAACCTGGTTTAGAAGAGAAATTAGCCCTGTTTTTGAATTATAAGATGACTAACTTATTCAGTGCCGATGCTAGAAGAAAGGAAAGATCAAGAGAAGTTCTTTGTGTGTCGATGCATCCATTTCTATGTGGGATTTATTTGGATTTATTGGCTAAGAATATTCCTCGTTTTGAAACTGCTTTAAGGGCAAAAGAGTATCATATGTGTGAACTGATGGTTAATGTTTTGAGAACTGTTAGTCTTGTTGATTACGTATCTTTATACTTCTACGTTTATGAATTTTGGGAATTGAATTTGAAGATCTTAAAACTGTTGAATATGGATTTGAACGATGCTGCATTTTTAAGACTCAAGTTGAAGTTCTGTAAAATGCAAGGTTCATTCCTAGCTAGAATGGCTGATTTATCAATGCATGGCAACATCACGAAGAAAAACGAATACGCTAGAATTGTTGCATCTTACCTAGAAGATTCATTTCATTATAAAAAAGATCGTTCTGGTGATATATCAACTAAGGTCATTCAAATTGGTGAATCATCAAACTCTGAAAGGAAGAAAAAGTTAGAAGATTTGAGAAACCAAGAAGTTGAGGATTTACATTTCGATATCAAAGTTGAGACATCGGTGATTTTGAAAATTGTTTTTTTCAAATTACCATTAGATACATCTAGTTATTCATCACATTCATCAAATGACGATAAATTAACTACCGAATTGGCCTTTTCAAATTACTTTAATCTGTTTGTTAGAATCTTGGAACAATTAAACAGTGACAATAAAAAGTATAAAGACACAAATATGGCTAATAAGCGTAGATCAGAGAATATCATTAAGAACATTATTCAAGCTCTAATCAATTTATTGAAATCTAATACCCAAGTTGGCTTGAAATATTCGTTGCCATTAGGTTATCATGAAGATAGCTTGATTCGTGTTTCATTCATAAACGTTTTCTCTAGCATTGTTAAAGATTTAAGCATTCAAATGACAAGTGATAGAGATGAAGAAAATTCGGAACTTTTGAATTACAGTATGAATATCCTTGCCAATGATCCGTTAATGCTACTGTCATCAGTTCAAGCTTGTCCAACATCTGAAGTTGATGCTTTTGCAAATGCATTGTTGGGAGTGACCGAAGATAAAGAGAAAGATTTAGCCATCCTACTATCCCTGATAAAAGCTGATATCCTGAGTACTACAGATTCAGTTGAGATTTTAAGATCAAATACGGTTGCTACTAGAATGGTTGCGCTGTACTCACATACCGAAGCTGCTCAATATCTAATTGATATCTTCAGACCTATATTTAATCAACTTATTGACTCTGAAGAGTATTTCGAGACCGAAAAACTTGGTAATTGTGACCAAACAACCACCGAAAAGAACTTACAATTACTGATGAAGTATTTGGATTTAGTCGTTGATGCCATTTGTAACTCCGTTGAAGCAATGCCAATTGGCTTAAGATTGATTTCACAAACGATTTATGAAACAACTGCAATTACTTTTCCAGAATCCAAATTTGCAGCTTTAGGTGCTTTCATTTTCTTGAGGTTATTCAACCCAGCGATTGTGGCACCTGAGAGAGCAAACATTACAGACTACAATCATCCTCCTTTCAAGAGATCGTTAATGCAAATTGCTCGTATCCTTCAAGGTATGGCAAACGAAACGACTCTCTCAAGACTACCTTTGTTACAAACTCAAGCTGATTATTTAATGAAGGTGAAATCTAAAATTAGCCATTTTATGGCTAACGTGGTTAAATTGGATGCTCCGAGATTGGATCAGATGAACGTGACTCAAACAGATTATAACATTAGTAATTACCAAAAGGGTTATATGTTCTTTCATGCTTTTTTCCATGATCATTGGCTCAAGATTCGTCAAATATATTCAGCACCAAGTCAAATTTATGATGTCCCGTTAGAGGAGAAATTCATTGTTATTAGAGCGATTGATAATATTCTCTCAGAATTGGGTTTACCTAAAAGAATCAAAGGTTATGAGATTCCTGAAAATATCAAGAATGACAAAACTGAAAGAGGTATTCAATTGTATGATTTCATGTCTGGAATTTCACTTGCTGATTATCAATTCAAACCGTTCGTTAAAGAATCCATTACGAAAGATGGATTACCATTAATTATTATCGATTCATTGTTGTTCCCTGAAGGTGTAACACCTGAAGTCATTTGTTATCAAATATTCCAGTCCTTAAGTAAATATTGGGATGCACCATACTGTGAACTGGTTGATTGTACTTCTTATAACGTTGATACACTTATTGGTAAAGCTACTGATCTATTTGATAATTTGGTTCCCGATAAATACAAAATGAACTGTAAGAGATATTATTATTATAATGTATCGTTGAGATTCTATCAAACTCTGAAAAGCTACAAGTATTTCTCAAATGAATTAGGTATTCAATTTGATACTGAATATATTTTCTTAAGTTTTAATGATGATCAGAAATCACTTGCGAAGAATGGATTAATCAATTATACAAACTCAGTGAGTAAAGATTCAAGGGTTTCATTCTCAGACGCCAGTTTATATCAGGAAGAATTTAAAAGGTTTGTACCTGTCAAACTTAAGATTGGAAACGAATTCTTACAAATTTATTCTTCCCAGCCACAACGTATTAAAGTTTGTAATTCAATGAAATTAATTTACCCACTTGATTGCTACAGAATTAACGAGATTGAAGATTTACACGCTTCAGCTATTTCAGGTGTCGCCAATGAGATTTCAATGTTAGATTCAAAGACTGATTTCAGAGTCATTCTAACTTCTCCTAAGAAAATAGAAATCATGAGAACCTTATACTTTTCAAGATCTAGATTTGCCACTGATGATATGTTTATTGAAAATGAAAATGAAGATGAGGAAAGTCTAGAAAGTTCAGTTGGTCAATTAATTAACATCAATCTATCGGGTTTGCTATCTCGCCGTGATGATATTAGAAATGCTTCTTTTATTCTATTAACTTCAGTTTGTAGATCTTTTGGTCTCTCTGCGGGTAAGAAAATCGAAAGTGTTGGAGGTATGACCTTCCCATACGGTGATGTTGAATATATTTTCTCAATCTCTTCAAATTTGGCAAGAAACCATCCAAGCTTAACGTATGATTTCCTCACAGGATTTTTCCGTGCTTTGGATGCTGCGAGCGAAGATGATAAAAGCGCTATTGTGATTTATACTGCTCCTTGGATCAAAAACATTTATCAACATGTTCTGGTAGCTGATCCGATCAAAGGTTATAAAAGAACTTCTGAATTGATTAGAAAGTTTGTTAGAGCAAGTAGAGGTTCCAAAGATACTGCTGTTGCTTTCTCTATGTATATTTGGAGTCATTTATCATTAGAGGACGATTTAGTCGAGACAATTATTGATGAAATCATTGCAGCTGCAATTGATCACGAAGCTGAAGGTCACGACTGGGAAGATATAACCAAGTATTGGCCGATAACACCAACTGTTGAAATTTGTGGTTTGTTGATTCGAAGATTACGAGAAAAATCTTACGCAATTTTAACTGGTGAATCTGAAATAGAAGCACACACAAGATGGATCGAAATAACAGTTTTAGCTAGATTCCTTTCATATTTGGTTTTCGATTCTTTAATATTTGTTGAAATGTATCTGAGTGACATTTTTTATATTGTTACAATTTATATGGATTATGGACCTTTAGAGTTCAGAAATTGTATTTTACAATTAATTGTTAGAACTTTCCATGCATTTTTATCGAAGGATGGTTTATCTGAACATCAAAGAGAATCAATCCGTGAGAAAATCACTCAATTAAACGGTGCAAGATTTAGAATGTTGTTTGGATTAACCAGAGATGACAAGAAAATGGGATTAAATTCTAGCGTTGGTGCTGAAATGGTGAACAAATCGCACTCAGTTGCCACTGTTACCGAAATGTTGACCGGATTCTTGGATGAATTTTCAGATCCTGAAGATCGTGATCTATTACTTGTTAAATGGAATTCATACGTTTTAAGTGTTGCCTTTTCTCACAATGCACAACTACAAGGACGTGCTATTCTAGTGTTGGGTAGCTTAACCAAGGAAGGTGTTGGTTATAATGTTACCTCTAAGTTTTTGAAAACTTTGATTGACATTCACGCTGAGTTTGTATCTGCTCCTATCACTGTTAGTAAGAGAACAATGTCGATGGCTGTTTGTGTTTTGCATTCTTTTACTAAAGTTATTGAAGGTTTACCTCGCAATACCTTATTTGTTCCACATTTCTTCTGGTTCAGTTTCAATCTTGCCACTAGTAAAAATGTTGTTTATTATCAATACGGACTGAAATTGATTAAAGCTACTGTTATTAAGATTAGCAAAGAACTTGAAAATAGTGATGTTTCAGTGTTTGATTATCTATTTGAGCATCGGAAAGTATTTGGCTCTGCAATTGTTGATTGTGAAGCTTCAGAAGGTATAACAGTTATCAGAGAATATTTTGATGTTTTATTGGCCAATATGATTTCCAAAGGCATTTCAATACCATTTATTTCAAATACGTCATTTGATTGCTTAAAAACATTATTAAGGATTAGATATCGAGAGGAGATGCAAAAATCTAGAACTTGTGAAAAAGCCGACTTATCATTCACCTCTTATCTTTTCTATTTATATGCAATGGTTCAAAATGATACTGAATTAGGTAATACCTTGAATGTTTGTGGTTTGAAAGATTTGGAACTGATTACTCTGAGTGGAGACATTAAAGCTCCCAAATTATTGCTGGATTTTTTTACTGGTCAAGATATCCCTGCCGTTTATGCTTCTGCTTATGGAGCAAGCAGTTTCTTTAATACTCAATCGGGTGACGAAATTGTAGTTTCTAGATGCTTGAGACTATACGACGTTATTATTGGTCAGTCACCAAAAGTTGCGTGGAGTGTGTTTGAAATGTCTTCGGCTTTTTTCAAGAAATTGGTTGCCTCTTCAAGTAGTGTCTCTCTGATTGAAACTATTATGAATATTATCACCAAAATGCTGCTCAATCCAGAATATAAAAATAGAAAAGTTCATCACTCTGAATTGTTGAGAAATTTACGTGAAACTGGGATGGGTGGTCTGGAAACTTGGAGTTTCACCAGTTTGAATCCATTCGATGTCGATTCTGTTCCTAAGCCAATACTTGATTCAGAGCGAAAAAAGGGCTCAATGTTGAAGTCGCTGTTGGAGAAAGTTTACGACGCTTATATCGAAGAACGGGAGAGTTAGGTTTGCTTACTTTTTCATTGCATATTTTATACCATTATTTTGTATTAATTTTTTTCTTGTCTTTTCTGTTGCTTTGTAACCCTTATCATTTATGATCTACTTTCTATGGTCCACTCAAATTACGGTATCTATGTTAATGAAATATTGTTTTTTATTATAATAAAAATGGGCGAACTCGATCGAAATTGCATACCGAGCAATTTAAAAATCTATCTATAATACAAACAAGAAGAAAATAATGATAAAGAAAAAAGCACAGATCCCAAGATAATTCACGCGTTAGAAAAGATGTCAATTCTCATATAAAGACAGTTAGTCTATCTAGATCTATGCTCAATCTTTGGCTTAAATTTAAGTTTATGAAGCTTTTCAAATTCCTTTTTATCACTTTTATAAATCTCCATTGTAGCTTTAGCATCCTCGACTGATGAATGTTCAGCTGATTGAATGTCCAAACATAGAATTTCTTTAGTTAATTTTTTCAACGATGGTGTCTTACCCATAGCATATTGTTTTTTGAATGGCAGGTGTTTAGCTGTATCTCTAATCATAGATCTTGGATGACTCAACATTAAAGCCTCTAAATCATGATCAATAGCATGACCAACTAATATTCTACTATCAATCAAATCAGAAACCCTTTGCTGTGCATCTTTGAAGGTTATGGCATCAATCATATCTTTTGGAGTAACACCTGAAACCCAAGTTCTCCAATCGGTGACTTTTTCAGTTGGTTTGACAAAAGTATCCAAGACTGTTATTCCATGGAAATTGACAATTGAAACTCTGGCAAGCTCCGAAATTTCTGCATCTGGTCCAACACCAACAAATTCACAATCGATTGCTAAGTACTTACCGATTTCTTGTTTACGTTGGTTGATTTTATCGTTATCGTTATCATCATGCAGTTTTATAATGGATTTAGAGAATGCTTTTGTTTTAGTTTCAGCAGAATCTGAAAAGACTACTTTAGTATCTGAGCTAGTATCTGTTGAGTTTGATTGCTGAGTTTCGATATTTTCAGTTATTTTCTTTGTCTTTGTTAGTTTCTTTTTGTTACCGGGTGGAGATACCTTCGATTTTTTGGTCACTTTTGAAGGGGTTGCAAATTGTTGTTTTTTCTGCAGTTTTGCCCAATTGGAAGATAAGAGACTCATTAAAAGAAGTAAAGTGATGAATATAAAGGCTGCTTGTAAAACAAATGCTGGTAGAAAAAAATTGGATAGGACAACCATGCAAATTTCAATCCTCCTTATTATATGGGTATATTTGAGAGACAGAAAACTTATAAAATTTTTTTGAGTACGAAATAATTTTTTCAGAAACAATCTTTGCACAGCCTGAAGATATAATCGACGCAAGATTTGGAAATCGACTCAGGTTACGCAGCCCAGGAGATTTGGGGTCGATTTCTTAGTTTTCTGGTGAGCGCACGCCCTCTGCGAAAACAAGCAATTCTGCAATCACTCTATCAAACAATCCAACACCAGTCGGAGGGAGACCATGATGATGATGCTGTCGACTGATGATACAGAAGACTAGACATCATTACACGGAACAACAAAATAGGAACATTGCAATATAAGATAAGGCGCATAGCAGTATTTTGAATACACTTCATATCCTCCCATCGTTGGCATACTTTCTTCAATCTCCTTCCCTGATTCAGCTTTTTAAAAGTCTAACTTTGTCCATCTATTTATCTATAGAGTTGAATTTTTAATATAGAAAGAAGTTCTCTTCTTCTCATCTTCGTTTAATAGTGTTATACACCATTTATTACAGAGACTTGAATATTTTCATTTACAAGATTCTTCAATAAGGATAACCAGCATCCTGTTCTGCAAAAAAAAACCGAAAGATTTGAATATATTTACAAGGCATATATATTGTCATTCCTCTATTTTTAAATCCAAAAAGGCATTGATGCATATTAATTTATACTAAGAATCTTGCATCTTTTTTAAAAAAACTATAGTCTATGAACGTTGCATCCCAGTTCCCTCAGAAGGCTGCCCAACAGCAGCCGCAGCAGCCATCTCAACAACAGTTTCCATCTCAACTCATGTATCAGCAACAACAGCAACAGCAACAACAACAGCAGCAGCAGCAGCAACAGCAACAGCAACAGCAACAGCAGCCTCAGTATAATACTCTACAAGATGGATTCATGCAACAACAACAGCAACAACAGCAAAATCAATCCGAAGGTCTGAATCCATCTGCGGTGCTAGCTCAAACGCTGTACCAAGGTGCTTATAGACCTAATACACAGCAAAACCATCAACAACCACAGCCACAGCAACAACAGCAGCAGCAACAACAGCAACAACAGACTCAATTACAAACTTTGCATCAGCAGCTACATCAATTACAGCAACCGGGGACTCCTCAACAACCGCATCAGCAACTGTTAGCTGCTGCTGCCCAACAACAACAGCAGCAACAGCAGCAATTGGCACAGCTACAACAAGCTCAACAACAAGTTCAATCACAACCTCAAATCTCACAGCAACAGCCCCAACACAACGCTATAGCTGTGGATGCTTCAGTTTCTTCCTCTCCTCATTGGCAACATCAAGTGCAGTTGGCGCAAATCTCAAGAAGCTCCAACATACCTCATTTCTATGCCAGACAAGCTGCATCATCATCTAGAAAACCAATAATCAAACAAGATACCGGATTGAAACAGGGAAGTACTTTGGTTGATATAACCAAGACTTTACTAACCAATGTCCCAGAAGTCCAAATGACCCTTGAACAACAACAACAACAAAATGAAGGCTTGTTACAACATAAAAAGTTAGCTAACGATATGTCATCCGTTGATGAAGAAGAGGAAGATCAACGTATAAGAATAAAGGAAAATAACACACAATTATGGACTGCTTTAGATTTAAGTGGACAAATGATCATGACACTATCTCCCAAGATCTTTGATTATGGATTTTTAAGAAGATTGTATTTAAATGGTAATAAGTTGAAATTTTTACCTAAATCAATTATTCGATTGAAAACGCTAAGAGTTTTGGATGTTTCATCTAATTTGTTGACCGAATTACCAACTGAGTTAGGAATGTTATACAATTTGAAATATTTATATGCTTTTGATAACGATATTACTGATATTCCATTTGAATTTGGCAATTTATACGAATTAGAGTTTTTAGGTTTAGAAGGGAACGCTCATATGAATAAAGAGATTGTCAACATCATTTCTAAAAAAGGAACAAGAGGTCTAATATTCCATTTAAGAGACGATTCACCAAGGGTTGACCCCCCACACCCCAGAAAATGGATCAAAGTTGGAGATGATGGTGAACCAATTCTTGAAGAATCTGAAGTTAAACCTGCCATTGAATCTGATTTGTCATCCATTGATTCTAATTCTTTCACTTTGATGAGTTACAATACTTTATGTCAACATTATGCAACTGCTAAAATGTATAAATATACTCCTTCGTGGGCATTAAATTGGGATTACAGAAGGCAAAAGTTAACAGAAGAAATCTTGTCTTATAAGACCAATATCATTTGTTTACAAGAAGTTGAAACTAGAACTTTTGAAGAATATTGGGTTCCATTAATGGAAAGTAACGGGTATAAAGGTGTTTTCCATTGCAAAAGTAGAGCCAAGACAATGAATGAAAAGAACGCCAAAAAGGTTGATGGTTGTGCGACCTTCTATAAAACTGGACTATTTGAATTGGTTGATAAGAGGATCTTGGAGTACGGTAGAGTTGTTATGAGTCAAGATAAATTTAAAAAGACAGAAGATATTTTCAATAGATTCATGAACAAAGATAATATCGCATCTGTTTTAATCTTACAACATGTGCCAACTGGTTCAAAGATAACATTAGCCAATACTCATTTACATTGGGATCCTGAATTTAATGATGTTAAAACAATGCAAGTTGCTGTTCTTCTAGATGAGCTTCAGACAATGATGAGAAGATATATCAATACCAAAGACGATCTAAGCAAGATGCCAATTATCATCTGTGGTGATTTCAATTCACAAATTGATTCAGCAGTTTATCAATTATTTTCCCAAGGTGTTGTCAAAGAACATTATGATTTTAATGGTAGAGATTATGGTAAATATACACAAGAAGGTTTCTCTCATCCATTCCATTTGAAAAGCTCTTATGATTCTATTAATGAGCTGCCATTCACTAACTTCACACCTTCTTTCACGGAAGTTATTGATTACATTTGGTATTCCACTCCTACTTTAGCAGTGAAGGGTTTACTCGGTGAGATTGACAGAGAATATACAAAGAAAGTTATTGGATTCCCTACTGCTGATTGTCCGTCTGACCACTTACCATTGATTTCTAGACTGGAGTTCAAAAAGACTTCTGCTGCTGGGTCTGGTAAGAAAACTAAAGCTGATTTCAGAGATGGTGGATTTTCTAGAAAGACTTAGACTGTTTACTAGCCCTGCTCCCTTTTTCTGTGCTTTAGTTCCCTTTTTCTTCTTGTTTTGTTGTTCTTTTCCAGTGTTTCTTCTTGTTTTGAACTTTTCTTTCGTGAATTATTATTTGTTTTGTACCTTGACCTTTATCGCCTAAGCTTGGCTTTTTGTTGATACTTTTTGTTTTGTTTGTTTTTTTCTTTCACTTTGTTTTTTTTCTTGCTCTTTGTTGTTGAAATGCCTCATTTTTTTGTATTTGTCTCTGTTTTTCTTTTGTTTTCCTTCACTTTCTTTCTTTCTTTCTTTCATTCACCTTAAGTGTATATAGATTATTCTACAGCTTTATAGTTTATTTGATTTTGTATCTCTACGTTGCTTCTATATGTTTATTTTGTTTTATTTGAAATTTTACTCATTTCTGTCTGTTTAACTAATTAAAAAATGGAGGGGTAAACAATCATTTTAAAAGAGCAGCGAAAAATGAATTTGGCTTCTTATCGGTTGAAATTTGGCTCTACCAAAAAGCTTGATATCTACCCTTTGTTCTTCAATTGAAAGTAGGTTTGATAACATATACAAACAACATAAAATAATACAGAAGACAATGTTATCAAGTATAGTAAGACCCATAATAAAACCACAACAATTCCTTCTCACGAACATAATAATATCTAAACGTCTCAACTCTAACACAATAACAAATCATAGGGAGTGGTTATGCTTCAATAAACCTAAGGATCCAGCCAATTTATTCACGATATCGTCTTATAATTTACTTTCAAGGCATTATATGTGGAACAGCGTCTACGATTATCTTCCTGCTAAATCAATCGATTGGGATAATAGATTCGAGTTGATCAACAGGAATTTGATGGATTTAACGTGTTTGTCAGACATTATGTGTTTTCAAGAGATGGAGTATCTTGTCTACGATCAATTTTGGAAAGATTATTTACTGGAGAGGAATTATACGAGCCATTTTCAAATGAAAAGGAAACCTAATTATTGGGAGAAAAACCCAATTATGATGGATGGTGTTTCCATCTTTGTTAATCAAAGTAAATTCAACATATTAAACTACGAGAAAATAGATTATGCTGATATTTTCCAAAACAAGTCGATATTTGAGCAAACTGATGATTTAAGAGAGAGAGTATGCAGCAGAAATACAGTGGCATTAATTATTACATTGGAGCATAAACATACTGGTGAGTTATTGTTTGTTACAAACACTCACCTTTACTGGTCTCCGAAACATAGTGATGTTAAATTATTACAGACGTATGTTTTAACGAAAATGATAAGAAGGGCAATTAAAAGACAATATGCAATAAGTGGGGATAGTGCTGATGAAATTATAAAAAATAAAGAAGTTAATGTGTTTATGGTTGGCGATTTCAATTCTGTTCCAGATTCAATGGTTTACAAGTTTTTAAGTACCGGTTCAGTTGATACTTCTACCGAACCTGAATTTAAACAAGACTATGGGGATAAGCTTGGTCCTATACTGGTTAATGATTTGGGTACGTTTCGATCGCCTTATAGAATCCCATTTGAGGCTCATCAGTTTGAGAAAACGACGTTTACTAAAAACTTCAAACAAATTATCGACTATATTTGGTATAACTCCGGCAACAAAAACATTGAATTAGTTAGTGCATTGGGTGATTTAGACAAGAAATACTTGCAGGGGTACCTTGGGTTCCCTAATGAAGAGTTTCCTAGTGATCATATCCCAATTCTTGCCACTTTCCAATTCAAATAATACATATATTCATTTACAGAGCACGACAGAGGGTGACTTCAGCCTATACATTATTTTCTTTATCTTTCCCTTTCTGAGCTTTTTATTTATGCCGCACAATATGTACACTACTTAATTATATATATCATTATACCATTTCTTCTATTTATTACCCAACAAACACTTGTAAGAGGAACACAAAATATATTGCCAATTGGTCAATTTTCATTGGAAGAAGATCGAGCCGCACAAGGAGCCTTTTGAATCATTATATTTTAATTTGCCGTTTTTAGAAATTCAAATTGATTCCAGATAAGTACTCCTATCATTCGTTTTTTGATCTATTCGTTGAACTTATATATGTTTTATCGGATATTGAAAAATACCTTGAAAATGCCAGAAAAGTTAAAATCAACAACTGCTACGAGGAGTAAATACTTCGGGACACCTACCAACAGACAAACAAGGTCATCATCCCAAACACCCACGACTATTAAAAAAGACCCAGATTTAGAGGACAACGAACTGCTGAATCATAGCTTTGATACTTTTGAAAATGAATACAACTCAGTGATTAATAATAGTATAAAACTAGGATTACAAACGAATGTCAAACTTGAAGAGAATTGCTATATACCGTCATCACCAACATCTCCACAGCCACCTTACAAGAAGCGTCGTCGAAATCAACGTGCCTACGACAAACCTGCAATCGAGATCAAAATCGAAACAGCTGATTTAATCAAAGGGGAATACGAACCACAGGCACCACCGTCACCATCACCAAACTCAAAGAAATCACCAAAAAAGAAATCACCAAAAAAGAAATCACCATCTTCGTCTACGTCTTCGTTTCCAACAGAACCACCGCATAACTTTTGGCCGATCTATGAACAAATACGTAAGATGCGCAAAAGGTTCACAGCGCCTGTTGACACCCAAGGTTGTGCAACATCCACCACTGCAATTACGGGGTTAACATCCGGGCCTGAGTATAGATTCCAGTGTCTTGTGTCATTAATGCTTTCGTCACAGACAAAAGACGAAATAAACCATGCAGCTTTGTCGAAATTGCATAGTTACTGTAAATCTGAGATGAACTATGAAGACGGTCTCTGTTTGGAGGCATTATTGGAAATAAGTGAAGGGAAGCTGGATGAATTGATTCGCCAAGTTGGGTTTCATAACAGGAAAACCATATACTTGAAAAAAATGGCGCTTTTATTAAAAGAAAATTTCAACAGTGACATACCAGAGGAGATCGAGGATGTTTTGCAGATTCCTGGCGTGGGACCTAAGATGGGGTTTCTTGTCTTGCAAATAGCATGGGGTAAGACAGTTGGTATTGGCGTTGATACCCATGTCGATAGAATTGCAAGGATGTTTAAATGGGTTGTTGAGCCGAAGAATAAGACAGGGAAGGGACCGGAATTTACGAGAAAGAGTTTGGAATCTATGCTTTGGAAAGAAGAGGATAGGTACTTGTGGGAGGAGATCAATCCTGTTCTGGTTGGGTTTGGGCAAGTTGTTTGCTTGCCTGTTGCTCCACGGTGTGATTTGTGCAGCATTGCTAGGACTGGATTGTGTCCTGGTGCTAATAAATCGTTGGTTAATAAGGTTGATAAGGAGTTGTTGATGGGGGTGAAAGGTGAAGATGGGTTGATGTCCGGGAAGAAGAGTAGAGGCGATTTAAGTTTGTTAATCAAAGATATTGAAGATTTAGTTAGGGAGAGAAAATAAAATCGTTATTTGTAGTTTATAGGTTTCAGATATGTGCTATGAATATATAGATTTACAGAGTATAGGAAAAGAAAGGAAGAAAAAGAGTCATAAGAATATCATTAATTGTGTATTTGTTTTTTTATTTGCTTTTGTTGGGTAGGTTCAATGTGCAGGAGAATTAGGAGAAACATCAACATCTGAAGAAACACTGATAACTTCATTATTACTAATCAGTGGCAATTGGTAACTCAACGAGCCTCTAATGATCAACTTGAATTCATTATTTAAAATATTCGACCATTGTTCACCAGTTAAATATTCCCCGTTGAATTTGTATCTTTTACCAGGTTGAACGATTTTGACTTGTCCTCTTGATTTCCCAGCCGGTAATTCATGTTTATGATTTAAGTCATACCAAATGTCAGAAATTGAGGGATACAGTGTCGTTCCTGTTGCTCTATTTAATATCCCTTTGAAATTGAGTGGTGTTACAAATCGAGTCGAGTTACCTAATAGGATTGTAACTTCAGATTTTGAAGATGCTGATGAAGAAGGCGAAGAAGGCGAAGAAGGTTCTAATAAGCTTGAATCAGTGAGCAAGAAAACATCTAGATCCATTTCCCAAATTGATACGTCTTGGAAATTCACGTTTTTGGAAGTCGCTTCCAGTTCAAAGATTAAAAGTTCGTCACTAACGATTATTCTATCAATCGTGCTAACTTTGAAATTAGTTAAATGATTATCAAAATTCTTGAGAACGATCAGTCTAAGCGATATCAAAATGATGGATGATATAACAACAAAATAAATAAAACCTGAAAATATCCTCATTATTAAATTCTGTCTGTAATACATTGATTTATAATCATGAGGAGAATTATAGTAGAATTGAGAAGAATTATCATCGTCATAATCTCTTTTGAACGAAACAGAACCATAGTTCTTGAAAATATCTTCACGTGTGAGTTGATTGCTAGCTAAACTGCCCGTATGTCTTGATGATCTTGGCAACTGTAATCTATTCACAAAATCGTCTTGATATGTTTGTTGCTGTTGTTGATTATTGTTTCTAAATGGTCTACAAAGGAACGATTCTGCTTCGTTTAATTCATCATCTTCATCAAATGTATAATCGTCAATTTGATTCAGTGAAACGTTTCGAGTATGGTCAGTAGGACGAACGTGCTGACGTTGCATTGAGTCTGCTGATCCACCATATCGATTCTGTGGGTTATATTCAACAGATTGAACTCTTTGATTAGCACTGTTATTATTGTTAAATAACTTTTGAGAAACACGCCTGACTTGCGAGATAATGTTTCTTTTAGGCTCAGAAATACTTTCCGTTGGTGTTGATGGTGATAACAAAGAATTACTTGAGAACTGATGAATTGGTAAATGAGGAGACATGGATTGGGATGAATGTTGGAGTTGTTGCTGTGGTCTGAACATCGGATTCTTGCCAGAGTATTGATTTGGGCAGTTGCTATTACTGTTGTTGTTGTTTGTATTCGTAGTCACTATAGATTGGGCATCTAAGAAATCAAGTTCATTTTCATAGTTTTTGTGATTCGAAATTGACTGTCTTTTAAGAAGTTTTGTATGATCCAATCCATTGTTATTGGATGTACCTATGGCCAACCCATAGTATTCATTATTACCGAGGAAAGTGCTGTTATTGTTGCTGTTGATATTGTAAGGTATGGTATGTACGGAGATATTATCGTGATATATGAATTCTTCATCTTCTTTTGCTTTGTTCGTATTGTTGTTAGCGCCAGTTGCAGTAGTGGTTGCAGTGGCAGAAGGTATATGATTGGCATTTGCTCTTTTCATAACCAAAGGATCGATATTGGATGAATATATTGAATTTTGATACGTTGAACCAGCATCCTCAGCTAAGTTATAACTGCTATGGTAGTTTGCAAGATGAGGAACAATTGAAGTTGGTGTAGGAACAATGCCGTTTGGAATTGCACCACCCATTGCAGAGATGGTACTTGTACTACCAGTGTTTAATACATGTGAATTGAAAAGCTCGCCTGATTTGTTTGGCTCTGTAGATTCTATGATGAGTTCACTTTTCAGGTTACTGTATTTGATATTGGGTATTGAAGTTGTGTTGTTGCTGCCATCGTCTTTATCCTTGATATCCGTTGACGCTTCTTTAATAGTTTCATTTGAACTTGCAGCGCTAGGGACACCAGAGAGTTTGGTGGTGCCGGTAGGTGTTATGCCATCTTCCTGGCTATTATACTGAACAGTGTTGTTGTTATTTATGGGTTGCTGTTTGGTGATGGATGACAAAGTGGTGTCCAACAGTGGCAAAGCCACTGGGCGTCGTCTCACGGAATCCTCAGAGTCTCTTCTTAGAGTTTGAGAATCCATATCTACTTATCTGCAGGCAGCAAGCTATGCCTATATAGATTCGAGTTATTTTATCCTATTTCTTATTGTAGATACTGAACACCCACCTTTTCCTATTAGAGGGAGAAGCCGTTTAATCGTTGGGGTCAAGTGGAGGTTTTGGTTTCAGATTTGTTATTATCAAGGAATTTGTATACAAAAGAATTGAGTAGGTGCATCATCGATCGCATGCATTGATTTGTTTTGAAAACAAAAATTGTGGTTGGAGTTTTAAAGACGGTGGTTGTGTCGGCCATTTGGCGTCTCTTTTGAACATATACACTGCATATATAGACTAAAGTATATATATAGAGTATATATGTATGGTTTAATTGGTATAATCACGCTATGTACGCTGAAGGGAAGACATGGGAGTGATATAAAACATGCTACCTTTTTGAATGTATATAAGTATGGTAGAACAAATCTGTTGTGTATGGGTTTATTTTGTATGTGCGGTTAGGAGTCACGTGATCTAAAGATGGCATGCACGACGCGACGATTATTGTTGTTAAGAAATCGACGCAAATTGTCCAGCCTTGCTGACCAATCAGGAAACCGCCGCACCGCTTTGTTTCAGAAAGACGGGCGGATGTGGACGTGCAAATTGCCAGCAGAGATTGTTAAGGTTTTTTATGCGTAACCCTAACAGATTAAGAGTCACAATATGAGAAAAAGTGTGTTCATTTTATTTTAATTTAAACACTACTATTTTCAGTTCGAACACTAATCCTTCTGTTATATAAGGATTAGTGTATCATCCACCTTTAAACATTACTTATTATATGTTAATTACTTCAATAAAAACACTATTTTATATATAGCAACTTACACATTAAATATTACACTTTACAATTTACAGTTTACAATTTACATTTTACATTTTACATATTACATATTACATAATACATTGTTACAATTAACATTATTAATAAGTACACTTTACATTTTCACAGCCGATGGTAATGTTATTGTGTTAAAATGTAAAGTGTACTTATTAATAATGTTAATTGTAACAATGTATTATGTAATATGTAATATGTAAAATGTAAAATGTAAATTGTAAACTGTAAATTGTAAAGTGTAATATTTGATGTGTAAGTTGCTATATATAAAATAGCGTATTTATTGAAGTAATTAACATATAATAAGTAATGTTTAAAGGTGGACGATACACTAATCCTTATATAACAGAAGGATTAGTGTTCGAACTGAAAATAGTAGTGTTTGAATTAAAATAAAATGAACACACTTTTTCTCATCGGCAAGCTGTAAAGGGTAAGGAGGTTCTGTATAAGAAGATAAAAAATCTAGTTGAGAAGTACAACTCTTTTGAGCACCACTATCGAGATAGATTTCTTAACCGTGTTGTTAATTGTCTGGGATAAATACATCATTGATCTGAGTGTTAATAGGTTGTGCAGTAACATTGTTGATCTTGAGTGCATTGATTTGAGGAGCAACGTTGTTGGTTGTGGTACTACCGGTTTTGTCTCGGTTTGTGTGTGTGGTAACGTGTGAACCGGGAACATGGTTTTGAAAGCATGTTGAGCAATATGGTTTGTCAGATGAGAAGTTCGTGACGTGTTGAGTATATGGGTGTTTAACTTTACATGTCTTGCAAAAGCTGATGTGCATACCTGCTTGATGATCTGCTGAGCATTTGTGACAATGAACAATGTTAGTGTTGGTTGGTTTGGAACGTGCTGGTTTCGTTAAAGTGGAACTTGGAGAACTGTTTAGATCATGTTCGAAGTCAGAGAAAGGGACTGAAGCTTGAAATCCTAATGTGACGTTGTTGACACGAACTGCATTTGGTGGGGTGTATGTCAATACTTGAGGGTATTGGTTTCTTAGATATTCATACATGGATTCCCAGGTGATCCGCTGGTCATTATTGTTTAGAGATTTGAGCATAGCAGCTTTGAAAGGTTCTCCCATCTCTGGTGGGAAGGCTTTTAAAAATCTTTTAAGTTGTCCGACCATGAAGTTATACATTATTTTCTCCCTTGACGGGTCCTGGAAGATACGATCTAGGTTTTGTAACTCGGTTTCAAATTGGGTCATGGTGTATTGAAAATCGCCTGTAATCACTGTAATAGGGGCAAACAGGACTTGCCAGAACTTTTCCATGGTTGGATACGCCGAGCCTAGATTGGATACGCCGAGCCTAGATTGGCATTAGTCAGAGTTTGAAAATAGGTATACGAATCCGTCGACTGGTTGTACTTATCTGGAAGAACTCCTGCTAAGTTGTAGCCATGGTTCATGAATTTGACAATGAGTTCAGAAATTTGTTCAACACAGTAAATAGCGACACCTTCGTATTTATATGCCGCTCGGTAGAAGATTTGTGCTAAGTCATTGTATTCTTCAAAGTCCTTGTCATTTGGATGTGGGTGTACAATATAGTGTTCTAATTCTAGTTGAGATAGTTTTTGTCGAACCGATGAAGCAATCAGGTTCGTATTGTTCTTGAAACTATTGGATTCCTTTGGTTTAGGTTGCGCAGCTTCTAGGTCGCGCGGTGAATAGTGTCTAAGATTGGTTTTTGTCAGGAATATCGGGATTCATCAGGATTCTTACGTAATCTTTATTAATAATCTCTTGAAACACTACAAACTTGTTTCATATCATTTAGAACATTACTATATTCTAAAACATATACATTATGAAACACTTACTCTTATTATAAACTGATCTTATGATACATTCACAAATAACATAAATAAGACTATATTTCTATCTCTTTATGTAACTATATAACTTTATAAGAATTTAATAAAAGATCAGGGGTTTTTATCTATTCAAAGCTTATATAATACTACGATTATATAATATCCTGCTTTATAGGGTTTATGCATAAAAAACCTTAACAGAGATACCTGTCAGCGATCATCCAACTCGCCCGTAGTCACCAGACCACCCCCACACAACTCACAACTGCAACTGATTATATGGTATTGTGTTGTTTGTATACACGTGCCAATTCGGGAGTAGTTATTTCCTTGGAATGTTATACTACCAAACCAGCGGCAAAAAAGGACTGCCAAGTGGTTCCTAATGTAAACATTTCTAAATGTTGAATTTATCAACAGATCTCAAAAGTTTATTCAATTCAGGGTGGGCCCTTTTTTTATCCAATCATACAAGACTAATCTATAATGTGCTATTTCTTTAAGCTAGATAATAAAGAGATTACAATTAATAAAATGGAACCAGATTTATAATAAGTAATGCAAAAAATCACGCACTATTTCGTTCTTTATATTTATATCAAGATTTGCTCGCCTCAGGCGCCAACCAGATCTGATAGTTTGCCCAAATCAACTGGGTTTAACGCCTTAGCTTCTAGGGCAAAGTGCGTAGTGTGCATGTACATGTCTACTTGGAGACTGGATCAAGCGGATATGTGTTCTCAGAAGCATAGTGAAGTAAGCATTTTATAAACGAAAATAGAATGGAATACAATACGGTTACCTTGTTTAATCATCAGGTATGTGTCATTATACAATGCATCATCGTTGCATGGTTTGTACATTGTACATTGTAGGTGTGGGTGTACAACAAACGCGCAAGTATTTTAGGTATTTCAAAGTTGAATATTGTTTGGGGCTCGAAGATTCAAATCTGGATACCCTGTAGATCTGAATGAATCTGTTATAAAATGATATAAAACACGCGTATTACAGTTTATGTTGAAGATTTATTAGAGTAATGATATGGATTTAGCAAAGACAAGCTTATAGTTACTATATATATCTTAAGGGATGGATGATGGAAAACGAATCATGATGGTGTTGATGGGAGAAACAAACAAAAAGATGCATCGAGGCTAAAAATTCCGAGGTCCGAAAGCCATCATTTACTGGTGCAATTTAAGGTTTCTTTGTTAAGTTTACTAATCTTTTTTCGATATTCAAGGGGACATACGTTGGCAACCTATGTAAAATGGAATACAACCTTATTTGACGGATTCTCCCCTGCGGTGTGTTTGGATGGTGAGGCACGCTTTATATTATATATGCGAGATGTTAGACGTGTAGTCAAGGTATATATAGAATGTATCAATTAACCGAGCAGCGATAACTGCGTGTATCGCAATCTCAAACAAAGTGCGTGTAGATGATTTATCTCACGCAGGCACGCTGAAAGGAGGAAGCTAAGCGGATTGGTGGTAGAATGAAAAGGAAAACCCCAACAAAGTGCGCGCGGGGGCCCCTTGAACAGTCAGAGAATTCCCGCTGAGTGACGCCGCACCTGGTTTTTGCTGGGGTCATTTTTTGTTGAAGCGAGCGATTGGCAGAAACAGACAAAGCCATAGAGTGACAGATTGATGAATACGAATACGTAGGTACCAGCCCCGTACCTGAATAAAGGGAGCGAGGTAGTGGGTTTTGCGGGAAGTTTACGATCCCCCAGGCAAAGAAAAAAGCTTCCACGGGGCAGAAGGCCAGCCGCCGGGGATTCTGTGGTCTTTCCGTTTCATCTCATTTCATTTGACTCGCCTCAAATTCTATTTACTTTCGTCTTTGAAATTCTTCTCATTATCCCTTGGCTGTTTTTGACTTGGAATTGCACTAAACAACCTTCTCTTTTCCTTTTTCTATCTTCATCAATTTAGAACCGTTTTATTCTTCCGATTCCGCCTATATCTACTAAATCAAGACTAGTGTATCAAAGATCACGTCCATCTCTCTTTTATTATTCAAAGCTGTTTTTTTCTTCTCACTTTTACCTTCGTTTCGCTTAAATTTCATCCTCCCTGCGTCTGTACAGAAAAAGAAACTGATAAAGCGTCACTACCATCATTATCACCTTATCCATAATAATACACGTTTGAAGTTCTTTTGATATATATCTTACTATATTATTAATTTTCAACACTTTGTCACTTGAACAAGGAAAGAGAGAGAATATTATAGATAAATAATATACCAAAAAGCAAGCATACAGACAGGAGTTTAGCTGCATTTCTGCTATTTTGCCCACTAATATTTAGTTTAGTTTCAAAATAGTCAAACCATTAAAATATTATATTAGTTAGATCAGGTTAACCAATAAAAGTACTACTTGTGCTTACTGAAAAAAATAAAACAAAACACTCTCTATCACTTGTTTATATACATTCATCCCGAAAATATCTACCACGTTCGATATTTACCATTACAATTGAATTTCCCATTGAATTTTTTTTTGAAAAACAAAACAGACACTATTGTACTTTTTACTGAAATTTACAAACATCACATAATCTCCAAAAATCAGAAGTAAACAGCTATGCATCCACAATTGTTACAAGATCCAACTTATCGTCAGCATACTCAAAGCGCAAGACAAGCATCTCGTCAACATTCGTTATCCATTCAAGTCACACCAGGTTCTATGGGTGGTGGCCATCCTCATCCTCAAGCCTATACCCAACATTTACCAGGAGGTGCTCAAATTATTAACGTTCCTATTAATCAAGTTGTTCCACAATCTCCAACTACACCATTTGATATCAACTATGCAAAAGGAATGTTACCAAGACAGCTTTTAGTTAGTTCTCCTTTTATTCAATCTCCTGCAACTATGCAAAATAATATCCATTCAGCTCCAATAAGTCCGACTGGTGATAGATTTTTTAAACAAAACCAACAACCTCAATATCAACAACCTATGTACAGTACTTATAATGATTCGGGCTCATCTTTCTTTAATTATGCTCCAGTCGCTCCAATTAGATCCACTCCAAGCAGAAAAACTTCATTTTCTAAAAATCTAAAATCAAAGTTAAGTCAAGCAAGTAATACCACAAATCGGTCAATCAATAGTCTATCTAATGAATTACTACGACAGGTTTCAAAGTCTAAAAGTAACAACAACGAGCCTCAATCCAATACTGCTACAATTCTTGATGACGAGGCTGGAATATTCTCATCAACTTTGAATACTACTGACAGTACAGACGCTGAAGATAATATTAATAGCCCTAGCTTAAACGATGAAACACCAACAACAGAAGAATCAAAGAATGCTAATAAATCAAAGCCATCGACACCGGGGATAAATACAAGATCACTGAAACTATTAAACCTTCGTCCTGATATTCAACTTCGTGAATTATTGGATATTATTGAATTTGGACCCATTGAAAACTGTGTTTTTGAACTTGATAAAGGTGATGGAACTTCATTACTTACCAAAACCATTATATTATCGTTTGTCGAAATTTCAACTGCTGAATCTTGTTACAACCAGCTACTGACTATACAGGAAGAATTAAGCCACCTCTTAGACTCTTCTGAGTTGTCCATAATACCAACAAATTCACAACCTTTATTATCTGTTGTTCAAGAAGCAATTCAAAATGATGGTGCTACTAGATCTGTTTGTATAAGTAATATTCAGCCGGGCATACCTCCAAAAGTGATACAAAATGAATTGGAAGACATTGGTACTGTTGAAATGATAAAATACATACCTGCCAAATCTGCTGTATTTGTTTATTTCACTGCTATTTCAGCTGCTATAAAATGTGTTGAACAATTGCCTTTGAGTGATTCAATCCTATCAAGTTGTAAAGTTTTTTATGGTAAAGATAGAAGTACCGTTCAATCAGCATCATCTTTTGCTGGCAACAATTCAACAATTGATTTATACGAAAGTGAATCTAGTCAACCTTCATATTTAGGATTTTATTCAACACCTTCAACGTCTGTTTCATCACCTCAAATTGCAAATGCAACAGTTTATAAGTCATCTTCAGGTGCAAGGCAAACATCAGATCCAAGCATCCCAATACCTTCGTTCTCCTCTTCACAAAACCTACAATATCAACAAATTACACCAGCAACCCCTCACGGCACTGCTCAGTACCCATCTTATAGTACTGAACCACATTATCTCGATCCATACAATGGATTAGTGTATTCAGATCAGACAATCGCAAACAACACCCCAACGTTAGCAACCATGGCTACATTCCCAATAAATGATTCAGTAATACATTCAAATATTGGTAATAGAACAGTCTATTTAGGTAATTTACATCCAGAGACAACTGCCGAAGAAGTTTGTAATACTATTCGTGGTGGGCTGTTGGAATCAATTAAGTTAATACCCGATAGACATATTTGTTTTTTAACGTTTATTGATCATATTGCAGCCGCACAGTTTTTCGCTAGTTCTACAAACGAAAAAGTTGTTATACATACAAGAAAGGCTAAAATTGGTTGGGGTAAGCATCCTGGTCCACTTTCTGAGAAAATTGCCATTGCTGTTGAAAATGGTGGTTCTAGGAACTTGTATATTGGTATCGTTGAAAACGATGGTGAGAATGAAGAACAAGATGAGGATGAGGAGGATGGAGCAGATGAAGAAAAGGACGACCATAATGAAACTGAATCAAAGAAGGATGATTCCGAACAAAGTGCTTTGAAAGTTCCGGATATTGATATTCTAAGAAGAGATTTTTCAGTGTTTGGCGAAGTTGAACAAATCAATTTTTTCAAAGACGGTGAATGTGCGTTTGTTAATTTCTTAAACATTAATTCATCTATTGATGCAGTTAATGAATTTAACGGTGAAAAAGCTGATGGAGTTCATTTATCGTTCCAAAACAGATATAAGAAATTTAAGATCTCATTTGGAAAAGATAGATGCGGCAACCCTCCAAAGTCTAAGAAAAGTAAAAAGAATAAGAATAAAAAGAGAAGAGAGAAGGTTAAATTAAAAAGGCAGCAAGAGCAGCAGCAAGAGCAGCAACAACAACAGCAACAAACTCCAGTACCACAGACTGGTGATGACTCTGAATTGCTTAATCAATCAATTGAATCTGTTGATGATGCTATCAAGAGTGCATCAGTTTTCAAAAGTATTGGAATAACATCAAAGTCTTTGGACGATAAACGGAAGAAAATCATTGATGCTGTTAATGAAGTCGCCGAGTCTAATGTTAATGGGGAAGCTACTGAGGAAGATGTTGCTACTGAAAATGAAGAAGCTGAATTTGATGAAGACGACGACGATGATATTGTTTTTATTTCTTCAAGTACTAAACATGAACTAAATCAAGTCAGGATTGGAAACTCAAGTAGTTCTTCATTAAGGGATTTGTCTTCTGATGATTTGTTACCTAAGAACCCACCTAGATTTTCGAGAAGGAAGTCACATTCAAATCATAAGGGTGGCTCTAGTACAGGATTATACAAGAGTTTCTCAAGATCATCATCTGCAGTTTCGGTGAATCACTATAGTCATTCAGACCAATACCAACAGCCATTTCAATATCAGCCTTCAGCGGGGTACCCTAGAATATTTAGAACTAATTCAAGAAAGTCATTTTATCAAGAACAGCAACAGCAGCAAATGTCTACAATGCCACAGACCCCACAACAACAACAACAACAATACCTGTACTATCAAGCATCACCAATGTTGCAACCATTACTAGTCCCATCATCTCCACAACTGCATCCACATATCGTCTCGTCTAGGAACGGATCAATTTACTCAAGCCCACATGCATCGATTCAACATCAACAAAGTATTCAACGTCAATTACAGCAACAGCAGCAGCAACAACATGATCAGCAACAACCACAACAACAATCGATGTATTATTCCAACCATTATCAACAACCAAATACACATGAATACTATCCACCAATGCAAATGCAACCTCAACATATGACTCCAATTCATGCGCAAACCGGTCATTATCCTGGCGGATTCTATCAATATGAAGAAGATGAAGACGAGGATGAAGATGAAGATGAAGAAGCAGATGGCCAAGAAGAAGCAAGCGATGATGATGATGATGATGACAAAGAATCTGATGGTGAAAATGTCGTCAATGAGAACAACGTTAGCTATTTCAACGGTAAAGGAAATTACTACGCCATTCCTGTTTCCGATAATGAAAATGGCGAAAAAAAAGGTATTAGCTCTGTTGCCTAAGTCATGCGATGCAAGTTACAGTATCTCTATTTCTGTGTTTCGGTCTTTTATCTTGCTTTCTAATTATGTATTCATCTACTTAACTACTTGACTATTTTACAATTTTTAACTTTTAAAATTTTTTCTTTTGTTCTCTCTTTACTCTATAGACTCCATCTGTTTTAATTACCGTGATAATTTACTCATATTTTCTTCTATTTACTAAGGAAAAAAAGCTATTGACTGTTTTTGAGTCTGGGTATATTACATGTGACAGCTTCCACCTTTTTGCATCTGATGTATAAAAATACATATCTACTACATTATCTTCAAAGTATCTCTATCGATTTATAAATCTGATCAATAACTGTAACTTTATCCCTCCTTCCCCGTTCATGACATTAAGTAAGCATTCACTGAGTTCAACGTTGAACGACTTGGATTTATTCTACGTTCTTTAACAGAATCAATAATACCGATTAGCTTATTCTTTATCAATTTCTTATCAATAAACACTCGTTGATCAGCATCAAGTAACAGTTGTGTTTTCAACCCACCATTCCCAACATCATCGTCGGTAATAACACCTGTTGTCGGTTTGTAGAATTTACAAAGAATGCAGAGAATGACTGCAATACACATATCGTCACCTGTCGAGCACATAACTAACACTTTGCCAGAGCGGTAAATGATAGGTCTTATGATGTCGACTATCTCAGAAAGCTTTGAACGGAGTTCTTTTGATGACTTTTTGGAGTTTGACGATAATGGGAATATTTTCACTTTGATATTGTTTGTAATTGTAGGCTCATTGGTATCTGGCAATGTTGCTAGTTTTGTGTCCTCATCGAGGATTACAACAAGGTCATGATTGTTTAAGTATGTATCTATTAAACGCGGGGTCAATGTCACATTTGAATATATCTTGGAAATTGAAAGGTGGTCTGTAATGGTTGACTCGTGATCATATATCCTTTCCTGTTCATCGCCTGCTCTACTAGCCTTTTTCTTCAAAACTTGAATGATCTCAAGTATTTCGTTCTCTGATTTACTCAAATCATTGAAAACTTCCAAATTATCCCACAGCATTCTATGCGTCAACCCACTTGACCATAACTCTTCGTCATCAGAAGCACCTTGAACATAAGTATACCCATTTCTCTTATCTGTTCCATCTTGGCATCTATAACTTGCTGTAATTAAATACAACGGTATGAAGTCAAGCTCATCACCGAGGCCAAAATGTTGCGGTAATGGTGCTCCAGGATAAACCCAAATTGGTCTTAACGGTTTCTTACCAAACATACCAATTAGTTTATCCTGAGTGATGAACCCACCGTCAACTATAGAGTCCAATGCCTTGCTTAACAATTCTGGCATTTTGGCCATTATTCGTGACTTTTCAGATTCAACGACTGTTTCAGGAGGGGAGTAAAACCAATATGTATCGTTCGGTTTGAGCATTACACAGTTCAGAATTGCTATCCAGATAGGTATCGTTTTAGATAACGAGTCGGGCATTCGTTTACCTCTTCTCGTTGAATCAACAATGATTAAACTCTTGTGTTTGGAGAGTAATGGAAGTAGATGGAAATTTAGTCTACGTGTTGAAAAATCCCAGTTGTTGATATGTCCATCAGTTGATTTGAAATAAGAGGTTGTTGTGTAGTTATCTGGTGGGACGTACCAAGTTCCACATCTTTCATTTGGGACTATTGGAATGCTGGAAGAAATTGTATTGCATGCATTGAGTACGAATTTGGAGTCTTGGATTATCGAATGGATTCTGTTTCTCGTTGATCTGTTATCTTTCCGAATTTCTTTTGTTATTAAATTAATGTCTTTTCGTAGTTCTGGGTCCATAATGTAATATCGTATTTGAGGTCATATGAAGGACAAAAGAACGGTGATTCTGATGATCAATCGGTTGAAATGCCTAAATCATTGGTACAAAACTTTTCAGATTAATTTATTTTCGAGCCGCAAATGCAACTTGTTTAAGGTCACTGTACAACCAGGCTGTTAGATTGACTACCATACATCTTCTTTTGCTTTACAGGCTCTTTTCGACGTGGGGCAATATTATCGTTAACGAAACACCAGCAATATGTCAATCATACGGTATACGAGAGGTGATTTATTTCAATTGACTACAACAGCTTCACAAACAAGAGCAACCAACGCACCCATCCTCCTAGCACATGCCTGCAATTGTTTAGGTTACTGGAGTGGAGGGATAGCCCTTATTTTTAAACAAAAGTTTCCATCGGCTTATAAGTTATACAAGCAGCACTGTTCGGATTCTGCAAATGACCCAGCTGCATTACTGGGAACAACATTAATGATTCCCGTTTCAGAAAAAGATGGAGGGTATTTTCGTGGTGTTGGTGAAAGAGTGATTATTGTTTGCTTGTTCACGAGTATTGCTGGTGGTGACACTCCCAAGGAGATTACTGAGTGTACCGAACTTGCAATGAGTGATTTGAGAAGGCAACTTATGGATAAGACGCTTGTTCAAAACAATAAAGTTGTGGAGATATTGGGATCTTATAATGTTAAAAATTTGGTTGTCAATATGCCAAAGATCAATGCAGGCATATTTGGTGTTCCTTGGAAGCTTACGGAGACTGCACTGACTAATTCAAAGTTAAACTGCACAGTTTTTGAATTGTAAATAGGAATATATTAATCAATCATTAATAAATAAAGTAAATAAATAATTATACAAACGTTGTACACACTAATATTAAAAGCGCATGGTAGTGTTATGTTTTGCTCTATTCTATTACAAGTACGAGTTAATATAACTCTCACTTGCGGTATATGAAAACCCATTAAAGCAATCAGAAGTGTCATTAGTGCCTCGTTTGGCAGAGATGGGGATTGGTTCTATTGACGAAATCTTCATCCCAGTAAACTGTTCATCAAAATTCTCAGCTTTGGTCAAGTCGGTAATAACTGGTTTAATTGGTGGTTCACAGCGTCTATTGTACAAATCATCCCAATCGTAATATCTAAAAAATCTATGTTTTTTGAACGCAGTGTCCCATTTAGCATCAACATCTAATCTTTTACTCACGTTTTTGTTTAGTAAACGATTGAGTAGGTCTTTTGCATCTAATGTCATATGAAATGGATAGTTAGGTTTTTGTTTTAAAATCTTATTGTAAATCGCCTTATGGCTCTGTCCTGTGAATGGTGGTGCACCTGTAAGCAAATCAAAAGTGACACATCCAAGAGACCACCAATCAGTTTTGACACCATAATCATCACCACGGATGACTTCTGGAGAACAGTATTCTGGTGTTCCCAACATAGAATGGCACCAATTTTCGTTATCTGAATCGTCATCAGCTGGTTGTTTGGCTAACCCAAAGTCCGTGAGAATAAGGTATCCCTCCTGATCAAGCAGACAATTTTCCGGTTTAAGGTCTCTGTAAACAACACCTAAATCATGCAAGTATTTCAAAGCAAGTGCCATTTGTGCAATGTAAAACGAAGCATCACGTTCTTTAAGGAATCTTTCTTTACACAAATATTGGAAAAGTTCTCCGCCAGGGATATATTCAAGCATTAGGTATAACTTATGGTCATCATGAAGTGCATAAAATAGCTTAACAATATTCGGATGTTGGGAAATACGAGATAGGATATCACGTTCAGCGATTGTTCTTTCGATTGTCTTTGCATTGACTGTAATAGAAGCCTTCTTTAGTTGCTTTTGAGCGAAAAGAGTGCCTGTCTTTCTATTCTTAACAAGAATAACTTTCCCGTATGCACCTTGTCCCAAAACTTTAATTTGTTCAAAATGTGAAATCTTGGGTTTATAGTTAGACTTAGTTCCAGTAACTGGGGAAGAAGAAACAGCTTCTTCATCTGAGTTTGGCAATGATTGTTCTTCATCAATCTTGTTTGATGTGGAGCCTATATCAAACTTCAACACATTTAATTCAATTTCTGAGGATTTTATACTACCGACTGACATACGACGCAAAAGACTTGATCTTCTACGAGGTGGGTGCAACTGTGATTGTGATGAATGGTGAAGAACAGAAGAACTGGTACGTAGTCTTTCACTTAACGATGATATAGGTTGGGTACGTCCTTTAGAAGCAGTGGCCAAGTCATAGTGCTGTAACTTTTCGTCATCAAATGTTATTGAGGAAAATCCAACTGTTATTGAAGTGGTTGGGTCATCAATAGATGCTTCACTGATTTGATGGAAGGCTGATAATGGTGAAGTCATTCCGTGGATAGGATGCTTCGGACTGTTGACAAAAACCACGAACTATACCGTGCAAATACGGTCAGATGTCGAGGTGATGTTAGGCAAAAAGACTAGTAAGTTTGATCAGCGGATTCTAAGAGGAAGAGCAAATGCCATATTATCCATCTAGTTATATAGCCACATCCCTTCTAACAGAACGTCCTATTGAAACATGTTAATATGAAATAATATATAAGATCAGATCACATTGCAGAAATAAAAAAGTTTCTAATTATTCCCTATTAGGAAGGAGCCGCTTCATTTATTCTACTTGTCTATAAAATTTAAATCAACCGAAGAACTTGGAGTACTTTTCACGTTCACTCTTCTTGGTCTCTTTCAAAACATTCTCCACATTAGCGATTTCCTTTTGAATAACAGCATCACCGGGACTCAATAAATCAGCATTCTTCAGAAACTCTAAACCTTCTTGGTATTTCTTTAACCCACTATAAGCTTGTCCTAATCTATAAAGAGCTTTGCTAGATTCCAGATTGGTTAGTTTAACTTCTTTGCCCAATTCTAACAAAAACCCACAATAGTCAACAACACTTTGATAATTTTTCAACTGAAGAGAAACTAAGGATAAGTTGAGGTAAAGTTTCTTCTTCAACTCCAAGAATTTGTTGTGATAGGTCTCATCAGAATCTTTGTCTGGTATTAATTCATTACAGTATCTCAATGATTTCTTGTACTTTAATACAGCATCTTCTAATCTTTTTTGCTTGAATAATAACGATCCAGACTCTTTAATTAGATTGGAAATCTTGTAAGTTGCTTCCCCCTTTTCCAAGTCCAAGCCTTCGATATCGTTATCATCAGGATACTCTTCGTAGTGGTCACCACCAATTGTATCATAACAGGCGTTGAAAACAGGTGTAGGATCACCATCAACCCACTCACCACAATCGGTGATTACTACCAGTTCATCAAATGCTGGAGTCCAAGCAGTCTCTCCGTCTGAACTCTTGTTGCTTAACACTGTCACTCTTTCAATTTGTCTGACCACAGATTTACCCTTTATCACTTTACCAAAAACGGTGTGTGCTCCGGTTAGATGTGGTGAAGCAAAAGTAGAGATGAAAAATTGGGATGTGTTTGTGTCTGGCTTTCCACTATTTGCCATGCATACCAAAAATGCGTGGTCTACTGGATGGTTAAGGTTTTCGTCTTCAAATTCGCCCGCTGAATTTTCTTCGGTTTTGTAAATTGATTCACCACCTTTACCCAAATTTGAAGGTGGATATGTAGTTTTTGATAATGAGGAGGTTTTACCATTTGTAGTATCACCACATTGAACCATGAAATTTTTAATGATTCTATGAAATATGGTGGATTTGTAGGCTTTTGACTGACAAAGTTGAAGAATGTTAACAGAGGTCTTTGGAGCAAGATTGGTGAACAATTCAATGACTATTCTACCAATCTTTTCTTGCCCAATAGTAATATCCAAGTAAACATATTTCTCGCTGGACATGTTTAATAATAGTTGCCGTTACCTATTTTTCTATTTAATAAACTTGATCTAGCATTTTGGTGATACTTTTGAGGATCTAACTGAATAGATAGAAACTGACAAAAGAATAAACTGAAATGAAAAGAAAAAAATAATTCGTCTATCGACGCAATTGTGCAGTCGATTAGTTTTCCGGGCCTTTTTGTTTCAACCCCACTTTTTTAGGACTGAATGGATCTCTGAATCCTCTTATCGTTTCATGGTCTTCTTTTCCGTCTTTCAGTTAGCCGTTTAAAGTACTTCCATATAATATCAATTAGTAGCGTTTCATTAAAAGATGATTAGATCCAAACTTCCCGAAGTCCTTTCCACTCTTGACAGATCCCTTTGTAGAAGAGCTCCACTGAGAGCATTCTCTATTTCCCTAACATCATCATCACCCCAGCATCTAGATCTCCAATCAAGCTATCAATCGGACCGCAATCAAGTTTATTTAGAGTCTTTAGACAAAGCAAGAATAGACTGTATTGCGAACATTAAAAGTTACAACAGCTCAGCCTATCTATTTTCCAAGTTTTATCCTGAAAGCGTGAAAAACACTTTCATTTGCGTTCAAGCTTTAAACATTGAGCTTTCAAAATTATCCTTAGGTTACCAGAATAACCCATCGCCAACCAGATCACAAAATAAACAATTCAATAATTTTAAGTTTGAATTTTGGAATGAACAACTTGACAGATGTTTCGAAGAACAATACCAACCACTATCGTCTCGTTTGTCCAAGAAACTAACTGGAGATCCAGTGACCACACTACTTAAAGGTTCCTTAAATGATGGGATTCAAATTGATTTACAAATGCTAAAACAAATGGTCTCCAGTCATCAATCATTTTACAACAACCAAGCCGAGCAAGGATTTGATACCATTGAGCCAATGTGTTCATTTGGTGAAGGAACGTATTCACAAATGAATTACATTATGCAATCTGCCTTGTTATCGCCATCAATCTCACCGATATCCGATTTCTCAATCAACGTCTTGGAACAACCTGGAGACAAATCTCAAGAAGTTAGAAACCTGATCTCAGACATTGCAGCTCATTTAGGCCAAGCCAACTCTATAGCTTCATTCATAATTGGTTTAAGATACTATGCTAGTTCTAAGAATTTGTTGATCATACCTTTGGATGTGTTGGAAAAACATAGGGTGTCACAAGAAGATATTTTTAGATTAGTTGCTGGCGGACAACAAACCGGAGCAGATTTTGAAGACTTGAGGGAGATACTAAAGAATATTATGTTTGATATTGCTACTGTTGCCAATGATCATATAATTACTGCTAGAATGAAGCTCAAGAAGCTCAAGGATGAAGGAATTCCACAACTTGTGGAACAGTCTAATAATTTACAGTTACAAACAGAATACTTAGGGCTAAGCCATGGATTACCAGATGCTATATTTTTGCCGTTTTTAAGTGGGTTGCCTACAGTTTTATACTTGGAAAAGTTACAGAAAAGGGATTTCGACATTTTCAATTCGAAATTACAAATGAAGGAATGGAGATTGGCCTGGAGAGCTTACCAATCGTTCAGCAGTCGAAATATATAGAGATGTTCACTTGTTAAAAGATAGAGATTAAGAGGAATAGTTGAGTGAACAACTTTTGTATCCTTTGTAATAAATAAATAAGCAGAGCGCCCTGTATGAAAAGGACAGATGACGTCATTGCTGACATCATCCTCTGATTTCGCATGCATGCGAGATCGTTCCAAAGCTGACAGCGATTTGTTCGTTTGTACGTTGTCTTGTTGGCATCAACCACGGACTCATCCTTTTCACCTTTGTCTGCCACATTCAAGGTCACACTATTCAGTACAGCCTATCTATTGAAGAAGCCAACACACATTCGGCAATTGAAAATCAAAGACACAAAAAGGTTATCTATCTCGAACACTTGAATCCCACTCCTCACTTCTCCACTCGGCCGCTGCATTACTTAGTTATTCACCTCTGATTTTTGTGTCTCTTCAACAGATCTGGAATATATCGATCAACTTCAACCCACTGTTTCTTTTTATCTGATTCTCAATTGAACCGAGTTACCATAGCTAATTTCCAAAAGACACACACACACAGACCAGTTACAGGGCAAATATATAGAATCCATCAAACATGACAGATACCAAGAAACCTTCCACCATTGACCCGTTGTCTTTTGTCATTCAGGAATGTACTTTTATAACATCTGCCATGAGAAAGTCAACAAAGTCATCATCAGCCACTGGGCCTTTATCTGCTCTTCTTGGTTCTCAATTCTTAAGAGACAGCTCACCATTTATTGAAGATGATTCTCCAAGAGTTCCTGGATTTATGAAATCTGGCAACAAATTCAAAGATGATGATCATTTCCTCAGTGGTTTTGTTGAGTTGAGGTCAATACTGAGTGAGATCAAGTCCCTTGACGAAATCGACATACTAACTTTATTACAGCCGTTTTTAGTTTTGATAAGATCTCCAAACACAACAGGTTTCATTACTGGTGTCGCACTTAACTCTCTATCAAAGTTCATCAAGTACGGAATCATTCATACCTCTCAAAAGAACATACATCAATGTCTAGGCCAAATTATTTCAGCATTATCACATTGTAAGTTTGAAGGGGCTGATCAAACTCAAGATGACATTCTGCTAATCAAAATCATTCAATTATTAGAACTGATCGTTGCTTCATCCCTGGGTGATATGCTGACCGATGATTCAATGTATGAAGCTGTTTCAACTTGTTTTTCATTGGCTATTAATACTAGAAGAAGAGAGATTCTAAGAAGTGCAGCTGAAACCACGTTGATTGGAATTACTCAAAAGATTTTTACTAAGTTACAATTCATTGCTGTTGATTCAAGTATCAATCATAATATCAAGACCCAAGAGATTGAATTAACCGCCAACGATGTTACTGGTTTGCCAGATGACACTATTGGTGGTACTCAAAAGCCAGAAGTAGATAGCGACGAATCAGAACTAACCCCTACTGAAGATTCTGAGAAGGCACAACCTTCTGCTGAAGATGAAACAGAGAAGCAACATCCAAATGAACAGCAACAAGATGCACCAGCTGACATTGTTGAAACGCAACAGGAGCGTTACCCCGATGAACCAGAAACTGATCCATTTGCCAGCAACACACTCAATAGCACATCCATTTCTGATGAAGATCAAGTTCCATTTGGAATTCCATGTATGAAGGAATACATGAACCACACCATTGATATATTGTCTCCAACCAACCAATTCAGATTCACAGAAAGTTCAAGAGTTTTGGCCCTTAATATTCTAAACACCATAGTAGAAGTTTCAGGTGGTGAATTACCAAAGCATCACGTTTTATTCCAATTAATATCAGACAAGACTTGCCATCACTTGGTCCAGCTTGTTCAATCTACCGAATCACCATACCTACTGACGTTGTCAATGAAATTGTTTTTGAATTTAGCCTTGAATATGAACCAATACTTAAAGATACAAATCGAATTGATGCTAACTACTATATTCCAAGCAATTGTTGCTGATTTCACGATGTTAGATAAAGATTTAAAAAAGAACAACGAAAAAGTTTTCAAGATGTCTGCTAAAGGTAGTTATGAAACTGAAGTGTTAACAGAAGACGAAATTGAAACATTAAGTAAAGAATTCCAGACTGGTAGAACACCTGCTATCAAAGAAATTCTGGTTGAAACGTTGAGCGTGTTATGGATTCGTTCACCTTCATTTTTTATTGATATTTTCAAGTTTTACGACTGTGACTTTGACAGAAGTGATATGAGTGAAAATTTAATCGAGATTTTATGTCGTTTGTCACTATCAGATGTGACTCTTTTCACCACTAACAATGTTCCTCCAATTTGCATGGAAGGTTTATTATTTTTGGTTGACGGTATCTACGAAAGAATTAGGAGTGCCACTAAAGCTGGTATTGACTTTAATTCCTTGGAACCAAACCCTTTAATTTTACAGCAAATCAAAAAATCTGACTTCATTGAGTGTACCAAGAAATGGAACGAAAAGCCTTCTGAAGGTTTAAAACTTCTCCAAGAAAAAGGGTTTATTAAGGACCTCAATGATGTGAAAGAAGTTGCCACATTTTTGTTTAAGAACTCTGGCAGAATAGATAAGAAGAAACTTGGTGAACTTTTGGCAAAATCATCTAATAACGAAATGTTGGTTGAATTTTTACGGTCATTAGATTTCAAGAATTTGAGACCTGATGAAGCTTTAAGAATCATGTTGAACAACTTCAGATTACCCGGTGAGGCTCAACAAATAGATCGTATCGTGGAAACTTTCAATGACAGATATATTGAGTGCCAACAAGAGGTTGCTGATGACACACCAGGTGATCCTGACAGTGAACGAGTTACCCCAGATAAAGATTCTATGTATGTGTTAGCATTCTCTATCATTTTGCTTAACACTGATGTCCACAACCCCAATGTTAAGAAACCAATGACTTTAGAAGATTATCAAAGAAACTTAAGAGGTTGTTATAACGGTAAAGATTTCCCACAGTGGTACTCCGAAAAAATTTACAGTGATATTAAGGAGAGAGAAATTATTATGCCGGAAGAGCACCAAGGTACTTCCAAATGGTTTGAAACTATTTGGCAAACATTACTCGCAGAACAAAACAGTAAACTATCAACTGAGAATGATATTGATGCGATAAAATTCAATAGTCTTGAAAAGTTGGAAGATTCACTACAATTCGATAAATTGATATTCAAGAAGACGGCTCGATACATCGTTAGTACATTAATTACAATGTTCGACGATACTACACATGATAGTGTTGTCACCAGAATGATTTCAACCGTGGAGAAATGTGCCTTGATTGGTTCATACTTTGGTTTATCTGATACCGTCGATGAAATTATTGATGTTGTTGCTCATATGACTACTTTGACAGGCATTAAAAAGTCAGAATTTACTAACGATTCAAGAGAAATCATTCCAACCGTTGAATTGAAGTTGGAAAATGAAAATGAAACTATTGTCGTCAGTGATTTGGCTGTTTTGTTTGGCAGAGACTTCAGAGCTCAATTAAGTGTTGTTGTTTTGTTTAGAATTGTGAAAAAGATTAACTACAGAGTCTCCAAGAATTGGTCTTCCATTGTTAAGATTATTCTAAAATTGTTTGAAAATGGGTTGATTGATCCAAACTTATTCCCTGAATTCCAGAAGAAGTTGAATTTAGAAAGCTTATCAAAACCGAGATCACAATTCCAATTGAACAGAGCCAAACCATTGAAAGAAAGTGGTTTGTTCTCAACCTTTTCGTCATATTTGAAAGGTTTATCAGATGATACTCCTGAACCAACAGATGAAGAAATTGAGTGTACTCTGTCAACCATTGACTGTATAAAGTCAAGCGGTACAGGAACCCTCCTTAGAACGGTCAGCAAGACGTCTGCTGATAATCTAAATATGTTAGTTTCCATCCTACTTGATTCACTACCTAGCAAAAATGATTCCGAATTGAGCCATTACGTTGACGAAGCTTTATTCGTTTTAGAAATTTGTATATGTTACTTATTGTTAACAGGCGATCAAGAAAAAGTTGTGGCCACATTGAACAAGTGTGATGAACTTTTCACTCCTGGTGAAGGAATTGAAATGGCATCTCAAGTCAGAGTTATTGCTTACAAGTTATTACTACTACATAATGGAAATGAATCCAACGCTGATTTGTTGGAATCTACAATTGAAAGCATTCACAACATTGCCAAAAAGAATAGGGAGTCGTTGGTTAAATATGGATCAACGATATTGAACCCTCTACAAATGTTGGTGTTGACTAAAGGTACTTGGTGTCAATCATTACTAACTCAAAATTCCCAGTATTGGACATTAATCAGAATCTTTGCATCCACACCTAAAAACACTGATATTGTATATCAATTCTTGTATAACTTCATAGAAAGGTCACCAGAACTCATCACATATTCCAATTACATGGATATTCTAGGTTTACTTGATGAAATCTCAGCTGTTGGTGCATACGGTGCTCAATGGGAACAAGAATACGATAAATTGACATCAAGCGGGCATAAAGTTGAAAAAAACAAGAATCCATTCCAAGAATTAGTCTCCACTGCATTGAAATCGATTACATTAACAATGGAACTTGCTAAAATCATTGAAACTGATGCATTCATAGCCACTATTGACGGGGACGATAAACCTTCTGGTTGGTATCCTTTGATTGAAGCAATAGCGCACCAATGTTACAATCCTTGTAGGGAATTAAGAGCGCATGCATTAAAGTCATTGACTGCTTTGTTAGTTTCGAATGATATCCCATTAGATAAGCTTTCCTCTGAGTTGTTATTGGATGCTGGTTGTGTTAGACTACTTGCTGAATTGCTGAAACCTGATGTTGAGAGCACTGATCCGATTGGAATGTTAAGGACTCAACACGATGTTTTGAGTTTGAGCACTAAAGTTATTTTGATTTATCAATTTGATGATTTGAATTCCGTTGTTGGTAAAGTATTAAGCTTGGTCTCTAAATTCTTGATCAAGAATAGGAATAATACCAATTTTGCTGATGAAGTTTTGGAGATTATTAAAAATATGTTGCTTGTGAAGAAACCAGATTTGGATTTGGAGAATTTGTTGAATTTAAAGATTGAGAAATCTTTGAAAATTCTAATTAGAGATGTGAATATTGATAAAGTTGCAGTTGAAGCAAAAGCTTAATTAAGCAGTTGTGTTTATGAAATTTTCTATCTATAGATGTTTTGTGTCTTTTTATTATTTGTTTTTGTATTTTATTTGCGCTTTGATACGGGTAGCATTCTACCTGTTTTCGTAAACCATGGTTCTTTAGTGGTTTTTTAGAGACATGTTAGTTTTTTAATTACTCTTTTCTAATCATAATTAGCATTATTCTTTTGTTTGAGTATATGATTACAGTTCATTGTTCCGTTTCTATCTTCAAAAGGTTGCAGAATGTTTACTTTTTTTCCTTTGGGGTTGTTTTGGTTTTTCCTACTCACTAAAATTATACAATTTTTTTTGTTCTGAGGGAATCGAAACAACCGGGAGTTAAAATAAACTATCTAAGCATCCTTCCAAGGCCAACAGTAGTTTACAGTCATAAAGCACAACAACAAAGTATATAAGCTAGATACCGATCGATTCAATAGATTTAAACCTATTTCTAGGGAGCATCAAAACCAAATTAATTGGGACATAAATGAAAAACACTAGGATATAGCATAGCGTACATAGATATATATTGAACATATATATCAACGGAATTAGAACACGTATAAAAAGTGTCAAATATAATATAACATGGATACAGATCGATGGAGACGAATACACTCCACAGACAACTTGAATGAACATCCAACAACTTATAATTTCATCAAGTCTACAATAGATATGAAACTTCTCATCAATCCGTCACAACCTCTATCTCTCAAAAATGATGATCCCACCGAATCCCAACAAGAGCAACAAGAACAGCAGCATACAGGGCCCGTACAACAACTATCGCAACGTAATACCCAAGTTGTTTCGATGTCTTCAGCAGGTATCCGTGCCCTAGTGTTTCAATTCACGTCGTTGTATCTCAGAAACCCAGCCAAACTATTCCGGCCATCCAGGTTTGACTACTTAACACCTGCAAGAGCATTACTACACGGTGAGTTAGCTTCCAAACCATGGAGTTTTCGAACTCATTCAGGTATGGCTGTGTTGTACCAATCTATCAAAAGAGAAGGCTGGGATTTCATCCCTAGACAAGTGTTACCTCCCCTAATTGCCAATTCCGCAGTTGGTTTGATTCTATATTCAACTTATTTAACAGCGTTGCAGTATTTTAATGGATTCAAGATGAATACTTTGGAAGATCCACATCCGTTTGACACGTTCCGTGCTGGGTTTTTGGCTGGTGCTGCAGCAAGTGTGGCAGCGTCTCCAATTGATGCATTATATGCTAGATCCACGTACGCTGAGTTGGTCAACGGTAAACATAAGAACTTGTGGGAATACGGTGTTCAGAAATTAAAGCAAATTGGACTGGTTGGAATATTTTCCGGATTTAGTTTGAATTTTGTCAAAGAAAGTACTGGATTTGCGTTTTACTTTTCAATCTTTGAATTCGTTAAAAATCAAGGGTTTCATCGAACGCAAAATGTTATTAATTTTTATCAGTACTGGAAGGCTAGGATCATTTACAGTGAGAAAGATCCAGAGCTTGTCAAACATCCACATTCCGAAAAAGCACTACAGTTATCGTTCATCCTGTTGGCTGGTGCAAGTGCAGCTTCAGCATTGTTAGCTATTCAATATCCGTTCCAAAAAATTCAAAAAGTTCATTTGTCAAGGTTAGAAGCTTTGGATATATACAATGAAGCTAATCAAATGCAACGAAAAAGACTGTATAAATTATATTATAATTCTTATATCCAAACGTTTGAGATCATGCATGCAAAATATCAGAAGTCGCATTTGTCGTGGTTAGGTTTCTTTTATAGAGGGTTTGTTCGTACGACATTGACTAGTATTCCTGCTACATCTATTGGATTGCTAGTTTTTGAGATTTCAAGGCAACGGTTGAGTATCGACTTGGCAGAAGAATACGGCGGGTACAACAAATTACAGGCTTAAAAGAACATGAATATCATTCGTTATTTATTATTTTTTACCATTAGATTTTTTTTTTGATTTGTTCTATATATAATCACAACGCACCCTGTAGACAGTTTAATATATCATGGAATTTATGAGCTTAACGAAAATGGAAACGAAGTTAGTTACCCCTGTTCAAGTAAGCATTCCAACCGGCCTTCATGTATCTTTCCCCTTCAACAACAGGATCTCTACCTTTACCGAACAAGCCTCTACCGACGATAATGATATCAGTTCCAGTCTTCATGACAGCATCAACGGTTCTGTATTGTTGGCCCAATGCATCACCAGTATCATCCAAGCCAACACCAGGTGTCATGATCAACCAATCAAAGCCTTCATCTTGTCCACCCATATCGTTTTGCGCTATGAAGCCAATACAGAAATCTTTGTCAGTTTTGGCAATGTTGACGGTTTGTTTAGTGTACTCGCCGTAAGCTATCGAACCTTTTGAGGATAATTCGGCAAGCATCAACAAACCTCTTGGTTCAACGGTTGTTTCTTCAGCCGCTTGTTTCAAACCAGAAACGATACCCGAGCCAGTAACACCGTGGGCGTTTGTGATGTCTGCCCATTTCGCAATTTGATAAACACCTCCTTTGTACTGCAATTTGACTGTGTTTCCAATATCAGCGAATTTTCTATCTTCAAAGATCATAAAATTATGCTTTTTGGCAAGGGCAAGTAACGGAACAATGGTTCCTTCATAAGTGAAATCTTCGACAATATCAATATGGGTTTTAACTAAACAGATGAAAGGGCCTAGTTTATCGAGTAGTTCTAATAATTCCTTGGTTGTTGTTAGATCAACAGAAGCACATAAGTTCGTCTTTTTGGATTCCATCAAATTCAGTAGCCTTCTAGCGACAGGGGAGGGATGAAGAGTAGCTCTTTCAGCGTATGACTTTACTTGGACCATTATTTAAGTAGGATGTGAGGATTATTGGCTATGAAGGATTCAGAGAAAGGAGCATAGTGACTTAATATATCAGTTGTATCAGCTACATCATATGTATTCATCTATGTGCATACTATAATATTATCAGTCCCAATCCTTGAAAAATAACATGCCGGGTAACCAACTGACCAGCCGTTGATTATGTCATCGTTAGTTTACACAGCCCATGCGCTTACATAATCCTTCGAAAGCTTTGATTTTCTCACTGTTTTTTTTCGAGCTTCAAAGTTCAAACAAACTTGTTTTCCATCCACAGACGGCGACCAGTTGGGAACATGGATCCAATTGGTATACTTGGATATACCCTTGAAGACATATACATATCTTGGTATCTGTATTAATACACTCGGTCACCAGCAACTAGACACTTAAAATATAAGCACAATAACAGAAAATGGATCAACTAAACTACAAAGAACAACAAGAATTTCAGAAAATCGTTGAACAAAAGCAAATGAATGATTTCATGAGAGTAAGTATACTTATATACCCTTAAACTTTCACTTTGCCGATTTAATGTGACTGTGCCTTCACCCGTGATCCAACAGAAAATGAACATACAGTAATACTAACAGTGACCAATGTTTTCTTTTTTGATTATGTATTTTAGCTTTACACTAACTTAGTTGATAGATGTTTCAACGACTGTGTTAATGATTTCACTTCAAACAAGTTAACGTCTAGAGAAGAAGGCTGTTTGAACAAATGTGCTGAAAAATTCTTGAAACACAGTGAAAGAGTCGGTTCTAGATTCCAAGAACAAAATCAACTCTTGATGAACCAAATGAGAGGTACTCAATAATTGCAATCGTGTGGTAAATTGATAATTCTTCAACTGTTATTGGAGAAAATTGTTATATAATTTAAATGTGAACAAGATGGTATTATTGGCTATCGCAAGAAATACATATATTCATCTTATTTTTATTGAATGGTTCGTCTTTTTGTGTTATGATTACTGTATATGAATTGTTTTTAACTTGTATTTAGAAAAAAGAGATCGATCTATTTCATTTGTTTCAATTTATTTTGTTGCTTTTGTACATAATTTACATCACAAAACATTTACTCTTAAAAATGTGCCTGTCTATCTATCTATTCATCATTAGTATACCGTACTCAGTAATAATATAATCGGTATCTGAAAACATTAATAAAAGTGAAAAAAACAGCTGTGCTTAAAAGAGCTTAAAAGAGTCTAGTCATCAATAGACTCTTTAAACATCTTAATCAAACTTTGCGACTCCTCCATCATCTCAATAGTCCACCTATAAGTTTCCGTTTGAAACGTATCGTTGTACATGATGGCATTACTGAACATTAACTGTAATTTAAATTCTAATTCATCAAATGTTTGAATTTGTCCAGATTTAACCTCTTTACCCAGGGTTTTCAAATCAGTTGGAAATCTAATCAACTTTGGGTATTCTGGTTCTTCATTGGTGTTCACTGGTTGTAAAAACATCGAAGCAAATCTATTGGATCCTATTTGAGATAATAGTTGGGCTGATAGTACGAGGAATCTCTTTCTAGAGTGAGCTGATGTTGGTGTGCTTTCGGAATAACGACGCTTTCTTGCTGATCTTAAGTTAGACTCGGTACCGTTATCGTCTTGAATTTCGTCTTCCTTTTCGGAAGGAGGAGTTGCCGGTTCTGGTGTTGGAGCTGATATTTCAGCTTCTTTATTGTCTTCCAGTTTTTCAGAGTTTAATAGCTCGTCTTTTTGTGCTTCTTCCTCTTCGTCCTCTTCTTCTTCCTGTTCTTCCTGTTCTTCTTGTTCTTCTTGTTCTTCCTTTTCCTCCTCTTCACCCTTATCCTTCTTAGCCTTCATCAATGTTTCTTCGGTATTCGCAGCAAGAGACTCCTTTGATTCTACATCCGCCGACACTTCAAGTTCTTTCTTTTCATCAACAGTATTTTCCACTTCTTGCGTATCAGGTTTCTCAATCTGTATTTTCTCTTCTTCGATCTCCTCAAGAACATCGTTTGAAGTTTCACTCGGCACAACCGGCTCGTTGACTTCTTCTTCATCTTCTTCGGCATCAGCAACAGCGATCACTTTAGTTTCATCAACTTCAGTGGTATCACCAATAGACATATCTTCTTTTCCATCTGATGTTGGCTTATCAGTAACTTCCTTGTCATCAGAAGGTGCCAGGGGAGCATCAACCATTTCTTGATCATCGTCAGAAGAATCTTCATCAACCATTCCATCTTCTTTACTAGGAATAGAAACAATTACAGGGACTTTCTCCTTATGAGAATCCTGCTCTGAAGGCAGGTTGTCAACTTGTTTAGACGATGATTCGGAACTTATTTGATCTTTCATCAAGTCTTCAAGCTGCGTAGGTAGTAGCGAAGGGTCAGTTTCAGCAGTACTTTTACCACTCTCTTTCTGTAATTCTTCTTCAGCTTTCTTTTCAACTTGTTTCTCTAACTCCTTTGAAAAGTCCAATTGTTCAGTGACTTCCTGGGACTCTACCTTGTCGGATATCTCAACAATTGCCTGAACATTCTCTATCACAGCTGGTCGTGGAATATCACTGGTTACAGTGGAAGGCCTCATTACTGTTGGTGTAACAATAGGCTCTTCAGTGGTGTTTGTTTCTGGCACTTTGATATTAATATCACTAGCTTCTGGAGCCTTCATGGCAGTTTTGGATTCTTCTTGGACAATGTTAGTAGTTTCTGCAGCTTCTTTTGGTTCAACAGATTCCTGGCCCCCGTCCGTAGTCTCTAAATTTCCAAGCGACTTACTTGCAGTGCTCTCTAATAAAGGCTGTTGAGCAGTCATTTGTGATTGATTTGTTGCGGCAGATTCTTTACTGGAACTTTCATTGGTGGTATTTGGAGTTGATTGCTGTGTTTGAGTTTGTTGGGGCGTTTGGTTCATTTGATTGCTGGTAGGCGCAGCATTTGTATTTTCTAAAAATTCTTTATACAATATATTGTCCTCAACTTTGCCATTTTCAATCATACCAATTTCATTCTTCTTTGTTTTATATTTTATCTCCAAACTTGTTATTTCTTTCAACGTAGTGTTTTTATAATTATTCAAAATCTTAATGAGTCTATCTTTAACCAAAGTTATATCAATCTTATTTGACAGCTTGAAAACTGTACTCTTCGGTATTTGTGAAATTATATGTTCACTTTTACCCTCAGTATTTTCAATTGCCAAAGTTTCGGCAATAACTTGTACTATTTGAATTGGAGTCAGTATATTCTTAACCACTTCACCTTTTTGTTTTCTTAACTTAATGGAATTCAAAGACCCGTTGATATCCAACAAGTCAAAATCCGGATTAATTAATGGGTTATTGTTGATCATTGTTTGTAGTTGAAGAATGTTGAAGGATATATCTTTACGAGGCGGTTGCGACTGTTGTGCCGCTAGGTATAGAGAATGAATGTGTTGTAAGGTGACAATCTTTTGCAATATTGTCACCTGGCTATACATGTTAACTAGCTCCTCCTGTGTTGGCATTCTTCTGCTGGTTCTAGTAGCAGTCGTTTATCGGTGTGTTGTAAGACCAAGATACCGAACAAAAAGGTGTAAATCAATAAGTCAAGTTAACCCAAGTTCCAACTTTACCTCTCCATATCACAAGTACAACGAAAAACAAAGAAATGTCCAATTCTGAAAACTGCGTCGATTCCTAATCTGAGCAGCCGATCGACTCAAAACACGTCCTTGTAAATATCTGCAGAAGCACGACTTTCTGATGGCGTCAACTGGAATAGAGTTGATCTGACTTAAACCTACTTGAATCATCAACAACAACTACTACTACCGTCACTGCCACATCATTGATCTTTCCAAAACACCATTTAAGAATATCACTAGAACATCCATTTGCAAAGCATGAAGAGATCCAGAGCAGTTATAAGTGACGACGAGTCCACTCCAGACCACAAGCCTACGACCATTGACCATGGACCACAACAAGAAGGCCTCGTGAACAGCGATACTGAACAAGAGGACGACATTGTCGTTCCCGATGGAATTAAATTACCAGTCTATTATCCATTAAGCAGAGCTTTCAAACATCAATTTAGGTCGTTGAGCTACACGAACACAACAAAAGCGGTCGATACATTTGCCAAACAACTTGAAGACACATTAGATGAATCTGTGCAAAGCTATATAGACAACAAGTTACTGAACAACAATGAACTACTATTGAGGAATGAACTAACTTTAGATGAGTTTGAAAAAACAAAGAAAAACATGTATAAAACAGATGAATTTATCCAAAAATCCAGGGAGATTCTTCAAAACTTGTCTGAAATGAGACAGAAACAAGAAACGTATTCAGAAGTGTTTAGGAAAACTAAGACTACCATGCTTGAAAGAGATGAAGAAGAACTAACGATTGAAAATCTACCATATTATCAAAACCTTGAAAATCCACCTTTGCAAATGTTTGAATTACTACAGGATATTAAAGAAACAGTTGAAGTTACAAAATCAGTCACAGATAGAGCTCGCAAATTACAGTTTGAAACTAAAGTGTTTGTGTCCATCAATCCAACGGAACCTTTACCCTTCAGTGAAAATGCAGAAGATCAAGAAGATGATGATTTATCAGTCGATGGTGGTATTGTCAATTTAACCTGTCCGGTGTCCAAGCAAATCATGAAGAATCCAGTCAAGAGCTTGAACTGTAAGCATACATTTGATAGAGACTCAATTAGAGCTTTCTTGCATAGCTCAAGAGATTGTCCTGAATGTGGCGCTCCGTTGTCTGCCAAAGATTTGGTAGAGGATAAAGTGGTGGGTTTGAGAGTGGCGTGCTTTCATAGAGACGAAAAACTTCAACAGCAGAGAAAGAAATTTGTTGACGATGCTGATGAGGATAAGTTATAAGCTCTCGAATTATATTTTTGTCTATTATATATTTGTCTACTCGGCTGATAGGTATAATTTGCTTGACTGTTATAAAGCAAAAACGAACAAAATTAAATTAAAGAAACATTTAGAACGAAATGGTTACTAAATGATTGAAACGTGATAGGAATGATAGGAAATCGCAAAACCTCAGAATGAATATATAGACAGCGACTTATATAATTATGAAACGGAAAACAAAAAATAAAGAAAAGTATTAGCAAGTAGGCACTCTGTCGTGTTTTTTTTTTTGAGAAACAGCTCAGTCTTAGAATAGGGATACAATTAGTATATTTAGCAAAGTCGCGATGAAGAAGAAATTAACGGATAAGCTAGAAGCAGCACCCTCAAATTGAGTAAGGGCGCCGTTAACACCAGTTAAAGCAGATGGAGAGCTAGAGACGGAAGTGGATGTAGCGTCAGCACCACCGTGAACGGCAACTAAAGTAGTTGGAGAACCGGATCTAGAATTGGATGTCGTGGCAGCGCCACCGTTTCCACCTGTTAAAGCTGTAGGAGCATTAGCGGTAGTATCGGCATTGTTGTTACCAACAACTAAGGTAGTTGGAGAACCGGATCTAGAGGTAGATGTTGTAGAAGCACCACCGTTTCCACCAGTTAAAGCTGTAGGAGCACTAGCAGTAGTATCAGCATTATTGTTACCTCCAGTAGTGGTAGTCGAAGTGAACAAAGTGGTTGGTTCCGTAACACCAGCGGTGGTAGTTGCAGCTTTAACAGTACTACCTTCATCTTTGCTAGGTGACAATGTTTGCCCACCATTAATGCCACTAGTAGTAGTTGGACGTCCAGTTGGTGATGTTTGAGTAGATAACGTGCTTGTGACATAAGTGGTATCAATGCCAGTAAAAGTAGTAGTAATAGTAATAATATTATCAAGTGAGGTAGTTTGTGCAGAAGTAGTGTCAGAAATAGGTTCGGATGAGGCAGTTGTAGCGATAGCAGTAGGACGAGTTTCAACAGAAGGAGAGGTGTTACCAATAACTGGTTCAGACGTTGTAGTTCCAGGACTTGTCGCTGGAGTTTCAATGATTACAACGGTTGTAGTAACGCCAGTAATAATTATGGTAGAGGTATAAGTGGTGCTTGTAGAACCTGGCACCGTTAACGTAGCCAAGCCTCTACTTGAAGAGCTTGAAGTGTTTTCACTTCCCGCGCTTGAAGAGCTGGAAGTAGTGTCAACGTCAGTAGAGCTCAATTTTGACGTACTCAAAGTAGAAGGCTGTGGTGACAGAATAGACGAAATGGAGGAGTTCCCATAATAGAATGATGAGAATGGAGTCTCAACAACAACAACCTGGATAGGAAAAGTAACAGATCCTGACGTGATGGTAGACAGAGTCGTGAAAGTAGTGGTGCCGGTTCCTGTCCATTCTCTAGTGGTAGTGGTCGTGGTAACAGGTGTCTTGACAACAACAATAGAAGTGGTAATCAATGATGAACCTGATGTGACGACGGTTCCTAATGTAGTAGTAGTTAATTCACCAGTCCATGGAAGAGTGGTGGTAACTGTAGTAGCTGGGGTCTCAATGACAACAACT